>BHFT01060985.1:0-23392 GCA_004320025.1 Laticauda laticaudata
ACCCATTGCATTTTCCTCTTTTTGGGTAGACCTCCGTTAAGTTCAGTTACTGTGTTATGCGAACTTCTGACACCCATAGATCGTTATTTTGTATAATACTTTCTAAACATATGAGTTCTCATGCACTAACTGCAATTATATTTCTTACCTAACCCTTCTGCAGTTCCTTCATTACTGTGGTCATCCTTCAAATATGTCCCTCATACTTTCTCTGGCTCTAACATTTGGTTCCTGGCTTCACCAGTTGAACACTAATCTACAGGTTCCATTTGATCTACACCACAATTAGTACAGCATAGCTATCTGCATAGAGATGAGTATGCATGTGACATTGCATTTGTCAACTAAAATTAGCCTATTCTGCTAAACTCAGTGCTCCTTTATGATTGTCATCAACACAATTATATTAAAAGAAGCCTTTGATGCGTTCAGAAGAGAGAATAGACTCTATGCGACATTGTGTCTCTCATAATACTCTCACTGTTCTATTTTTATCCAGGCATTTGCACGTAAGCGTAGAGGCTTTGCTGAGCTAATTTCGAGAGCAATCCCACTAAGAAGTCTATCAGAATCTCTGTTTTCTATGGAAAACATTTAGACTTTTAGATATGTGCATTAGTAAAAGATGAAAAAAAAAGAGAAAATAAACTCAAATGCAAGAGGCAGCTTCTCCAGAATTAAAAAATTTTAATTGAAATTAAAAAATAAATTAATTACCTGCCCAACTAATTGTACCCAGACTAATGCTTGAATTAGTCATAAGTAAACTGAAATAAAATTCAAACCTCTCCTCCACCTCTAAAAAATATTTCTGCCCATCTCCCTTTGCTACACTCTTTTTGTTCCATCTTCCATGACATATTTTTATTTGGCTTCCAGAATGCTGGCCAGGCTTGCTGAACTTCTGCTAAGTTTCATAACATTGAATATGAACCTCCCAGCTAGGGTAACTTGAACAATGCCCTCCCCCCCCACTCTTTTTTTCCCCTCTTTCTAAATACAGCTAAATTTGACATCAATATTTGTCTGTGGAAACATGTGCTAATGCATCTGCTCTCTGATTCCATTTACCACTGTAGATAACCTATCATCGTTTGTTGATCAGATCGTGAAATTCGTAAGAGGAGGTGGTGTTTGCTTATCTTCTATAAAAAGTCCTTACATCTAAAAAAACATCCAAGATACCCAGGAGCTTGCTCTTCCTGAGACCATCATCTGTGAAGCTATCCTTAAATATCACATTCCGATTTTTTATTCATGTTACAGGAGCACCTGATTATGAATCGAAACATGTAAACAAGCTAAATTCACTACTAAACATTGGGGCACATCCCTCGCCCACACACTTTCTCATCTTCTTGGTGGACTCTCAATCTAACAGCTCATATGATAACTGGAGACCCTAAACATCGCAGACTTTCAACATGCTGTAACAAAATCTGGGAATCCGATCAACAGAGTTATATAATTCAAAAATACTAAGACGTTAACAACTGCCTCGATCTCATTTCCTCTGAATAATTCGAATTCAATTTATGGAATTATCAAAATTAAAGAATGCTTTTTCAACAGTGACCACAATATGATTGACTTTTGTCTCAACATACATCCACACAAAATACAAAAATGCACAAACAACATGCGTGATCCCCAATTATAACCTCTTTAAAAAAAAGGCAAACTATGATTCTTATAGATAACGAATCTCTCAATACTTCTTATTAGATTTTTATTTCCACTGCGAGTATGCAATAATACCTATTTGAACTACCTATTACCCCCTAGGAAACATTTTTACTGAAGTCAAAACGAGTAATCAAAACTAGATGTACCAGCAACAACTCCCAAAACCAGAAAAAAACAAATTACCCACAAACACATAGGAAGGTTCAATCCCAAAAAGATATCACTATTGTCCAAAAAAAAAAATCAGGTCACGTTGCCAACATTCAAAAAAGCCGATAAAAAATTTATATCCACCAGATAAAGAACCTGAATTGCACCAATGGATCCATAACGAGAGAAGAAAACTTCCCACGGACCCAATCCCACCTACGCTTTCTACAATTTTGTAAACACAAACAACTAAAAGACTCAAGGTCCATTCTCACCCCTGAAAGGATTTATATGTAAAAAGACTGCATGATGACCACCATGAAAGCCAACCTCCTTTAACACATCTTTGGCTCAGTATTTGTAAACAGGCAATGGATCATGCCCTAGTATTTCCTAGTCAATCTACAGACAACTACAATCATCTAAATGCATATCAATTTTACAGAAGACAAGTGTTTGAAAAACACTGTGGCAATCTAAAACCATCTCTATGCTATTGAACAGATGGAATATGTGCCTACTTCTAAAAAAGCTATCCACTTGCCATAGCCGAATCTAGCATAATCTTTGGAAAAATCTTTTCAGGACACGCTCTTGCCAAACCTATGGCTACAAGCCATGCTTCAAAAAAGGGAGAACCCAGCCTAGTTGGAAAATTGCAGACAATCTTTTATGTTGCTCACCTGTAAAGTTCATGAAATCATTATTATTAACCAGCCCATTATCCTCCACTTAGCAACAAACACAACCTACTCTCTAATACAAATTTGGTTTCAGAAAAAAACTAATCTGTAATACTGCAACTCTTACACTGCAAAAACATATGGTACTACACAACACGATTGCAGGGCAAAGCAATAGTGATGGCAATCTACATAGACTTCTATTAAAAGGCTTTTGATTCAGGTAGCACGACAAACTACCCTAAAATGAAAAATCTTATGGTATTCTGCGGACACTCTGCATAACTGGACAGAAGCATTCCTGTTCAAAGCATAAGCAAATGGTAAAAAAATTGGAGCGTTCCTATCAAATTCTGTAACCTGTCAATAGTGGTATCCCCAAAGGCAGTGTTCTGGACCAACTCTCTTGCATTACTGCTACATAAATGAACCTCTGTGATCATATTAAGAGCAACCCTGTGTTCTCTTCGGTGATGATGTCAAGCCTTTTCAACACCACAGACAATTACTGCATAAGCCCTTTCAAAAGACGCTCAACTTATGTATCAGAATTTTCAAACAAATGGCAACTTCAAATCTCAAAACAAATAAATGATCTGTCTTACATATTGGCAAAAAAAATAAAATTCAGAAAATAAAATACAGGCTGAATAGTCCAGAAAACTTGTTGATTATCCAAACTCTGTCAAGGATCTTGGAATATTCACTCTCGAATGATCTAGTACTGAAGGCCCAACTGTAACTACATAGACCAAAGAGGCATTTAAGAGTTGTTACCTAATCTTACATGCTTTTTCGTCTGGTAATATCACACGACTACTCGAGCATCAACATTTGCTAAACCAATACTTGAATACAGCTCATCAGTCTGGAACCCACATTACGTTTTCTGATATTAAACACAGTTGAGAAAGGTCCAGAAATATTTCAAAACAAGAAGAGTTCTCCACTACTCACTCAAATTGCACAATACCTTATGCCCAATCAGACTTAAAATTCTCCGACATAGAAAACCTAGAACTACACCACCTTCGGTCTGATCTATGTATATATAAAATCATACATTGCAATGTCCTACCTGTCAATGAATACTTCAGCTTCAACCATAATAATACAAGAGCATACAATAGATACAAATTCAAGGTTAACCTTGATTGCAGGAAATACAACTTCAGTAACAGAGTGGTCAATGTCTGGAATACTCTACTTGACTCTTTGGTTTCTTCCCCAAACCCCAAAAACTTTAACCTTAGACTGTCTACTCTTGACTGTCTACACTTTCCTATGAGGTCTGTAGAGGGCGTGCATAAGCGCAACAATGTGCCTACCATCCTTGGCCTATTGTTTCTTTTTATTTTTCTTATATGTATTCATTTCATGTATTCCTACCTATGTTTATACTTATACCTATTATCTTGTAAGCAATTGACAAATCAAATCAAATAAATTAATTAATAATAAAGTAAAAAAGTGGGGAGAAGGAAAATAGAAAATGCTGGCTGATCTATCATTATAAGGTGTCTGGGATAGTGGACATATAAGAAAATGCAACAGTAGGAAAGGGCCAGTTTGATGTGGTCTGTGGCAGAAAACTAGCAGGGTGATCTTGGGCCAGTCACTCTCTCTGGATAGAACCATTTCCAGGTAGAGGAGTGTAGAGGAAAGGAGAGGAGATGCTTCCCAAGAATAAAATCAAGGATTAGTTAAAAATTAACTCAGGTAGGCAAGCAAGTACACACACCCACACAGACACAAGCTGTATGGATTTTTTTTTAACTTGTACATCCAAATGCAACTTCGGTTCTTGTGATAATATGCCCAATGATATATGTTTGGCATGAAAGATAAATGCCTTTAATTTGTGAATCATTACATAGGTGTGCAATTTTGCTTCCCAGATATACACATGGCACATAGAGGTAGATTTCAGGCTGGACACACCATTCTTGGTCTTCAAAACTCCTAGATGCAAAGGGCTGTAGTTTTCTATATTGTTTCATCTAGTGATTTTTTGGAGTTTACTCTCCAAACACTATCCTTTCTACAGGTTCTATATCATTAAAATATTTTCAAAAGGCCTCCCTTTAAAATATGTCTCTCTTTCCCTACTGTCCACTCACCAGAAGATACGGATTTACTCTTTCCCTTAAGCAATTATTGTTTTGTTCGGAAAACACACGAGGTAGACCGGGTTCCAACAACAAAAGGCTTTATTTACACTCAGTCAGNGACCGGGTTCCAACAACAAAAGGCTTTATTTACACTCAGTCAGTAACAGGAACATTTGGCTGCAGCCGAGGCCAGCCTTTTATACAGAAACTTGATATTATTAATGTGAAGAGGCTTGGTATGAGGTTCTTTATATTTAACTATGTTGAGTCTATTCTAGGCCTTACAATACTATTTAGGGAAGACAGCTCCTGCCATGAAATGCTCGCGATATTAAATGGGACACACTGAAGCAATTCCAGAGAAGCAAAAATGAGTAGATCAGAGATTGCCCATTCCTGCCTTGTGGTATTGAACAAGGATATTATCTTTTGTTAAATTCCCTTATGAACCACAAATTTATTTGTACTGTATCTTCTTCCTAGTAGCTATGATTTCCAGCTGACTCAAAAAAGTATAATTCTGCTTAATTCAGCTACCTGATCTCTCAAAAAAAGCCAATTCACTCTATCTAGCAAAGTAATAATTTTTCTGCCACTTTGGAATCTCTTTTCCCTCTCTGGGCTTCCAGGCAGTAATTTCTGCTGCTGTTTATTTCAATGTACCACTCCTCTCTTTCTCTCAAGAAATTTATCATTACAATCAGTGATGGGATTCAGCCAAATTGCATCAGTTTGGGATGGATGAACCCTGGATGAACCAGTTGTTAAATTACCTACCCCCTATCAAAATGGATCCTGGGTGCTGCACTGTGCTGCATTGGAGAAATGGGCAACAGAGTGGCCTGCAAGAGGGAAGGAGAAGGCCCCTTTCCCTCTTTCTTCTCCCTCCTTCTCTTTCTCTTTTCCTCATGCCAGCCACTCTGTTGTCCATTTCTCCACTTCAGCACAGCACTCAGAATCCACTTTGATAGGGGGGTAATTTAACAACCAGTTCATCCAAGGTCAGATTGAACCATGACTCCCACAACAACAACCTGACCCTGGGCGAACTGGTTGTTAAATTATTTGAATCCCACTGTTGATTAAAATTGTAATAAGGTGTCAGCCTGTAAAAAAGATTATAATAATCTGAAAACACACCAAAAGTTCTCCTAAGTATGTAAAAGCCTGACCCATACAACATATTAGCGTGAGTATCAACACAAATATTTAAACTAATGGTAAGGTTTTGCTGCCTCATATAGTTCCTGGAAATTATCCTTATTTTCCTTAAAATTAAATAATCTGTTTTAATAATCTTTGTACAGGCTGCATCTGGCTCTTGAACACATAACCACAGACCTGAGGTCATAGTGTTTTCCAAAATGTTTGGATCACCCCTATTTTTAGAATGTACTGTTACGGCTGTGAATAGCTTTTGTTTTCCCACCAATAAGAGTGTACGCAACATCGCACTTGCATGAGTAGTTTGGTGTTTTCTGTAATAGAATTTGAATTTGAATTGTGGTCATTTTGATCACAGATCTTTGTTAACGTATATATATATATTTATAATGTTGGGGCCATGTTTTCCAGCAAAAAGAGTGTGATTTGGTGATCCAAACTTCAAAGAAACTGTTCTAACATGATATGAAGAAGCAGAGAGTGATCTGAGTGAAGTGGAATCTGATTGCAATGAAAATTTTGTCATGGATGATGATGAACTTGCCTGCCACCGCCAATTCTAGCATCAGCAATGATGAAGCTCCCAATTAAACTGGCGACCAGATACAATCCACGTTATGCAATAATTTATATGGCAAGAACAAATTCAAATGGTCTTCTGCACCTTTTGGAAGAAATAAATCCAGTACCATTAGTCACAATATTGTAGTGCAATTACCTAGACTATGGCCAACAGCAAGAGCTGTCATTCTGACTTCATGTCTTAATAGCATAGCCAAAATAGTATGTCTGTGGTTAAGAGTTAAGAGCGCAAAGCACATTCTTTAACACATGGGTGTCACATTGGTATCATGTGATGTTTCATGATCTTTTTCCCTTTTGTGGAGCTAGGGTGAGCATGGCGTGTGCATGATACATCTGGCCCATGGCCACCAGCTTGATACCCCTGCTCTAACACAGGCAGTTACAGTATTTGGGGCTGGTTTTAAATGACAACATCCAAAGCTAGTTCAAATAATCTTCAATATATGATGGTAATTGAGGCCAAAATTATAGTTTTAAGTCATTGCAGTTGTTAAGTGGGTCACCCTGTGACTGTGCCTGATTGTATGACCTTTTTGTGGTGGTGGTGAAGCAAACATGGCTATTAAGCAAATATGTTGTTCTTTAAGCAAATCTGATTATTGAATGGACAATTTTTTGTTGGAAAAAAGAAGTAAATTCCAGAAACCAGCAAAACGACAACAACAACAAACAAGTTACATAACTGCAATATGCTGCAAATGGTATAAAGGTGAGCCAGTTGCCAAGTACCCAAATGTGATTATGTGACCATAGGGTGTTGTACAGCAGAACTTTCAAATTGGGTCATTGGTACCTTTTGGAAGGATCCATCTTAAGTCCAAAAAATTGCTAATTGTTGACAGGTTGTTCAGTGATGATTATCTGCATCTCCATGCTATACAAGGTGTATCCAAAAGTTTACATTTGTAATGTAATTTAATTCATGTTCTCTCTGTCTCTGACTCTCTTTGTTTTCTTTAAAAAAAACACAGAATGGATAATCTTTGTTATCATGCCTATACAATATAAGAAAATACAATATATTTGTTTCTTCAGATTTCCTAGATTCAACCCTACATTAAATATTTTCTATTACAATTCATTTCTCTTTTTTATTTCTTGCCAAGTTTCTTCTTAATCTCTATTTTTGACTCATTCATTGGCCATTTCTAGCTAGAGTTAGAGAAGACATTTCTTCACCTGAATTTTTTTTATCAATTTATCTGTCTGTATATGCTCAACCTCTATGGTAACACTTATAGACATGCATGGTATAACTTCCAATTTCCTTTAGAAGCCAAACAAATGTCTATTAAGGAAAGTGCACATGTATTAAGGAACTGATTCACCTAATGCTAGTACTACTTTTTTCTCCTAATACTAGATGAGAACTTGTGCAGACTTGAAAATAGATATTAAAATGCATTCATATTTTGTGCTGATTTCCCAATTTGCAAACTTACTCTTTCATTCAATCCTTTTTTAATCTTGTGCATTATGAATCTAAGTTCACTTTACAGTTTGAAAACCCATTTATTTTATTGTTCTTTAATGATCCTTCAGTGACCAGTAACTTAGGTCGTCAATAAGCATAGTTAATACCTGCTACAAATACTGCAAATAACAATAGACATTTTATTGTTATGACTCCAGTAACTTACTATAGTTCTACCCATACATTAAATATCTGTCAGTTAGGCAATGCTTAGGGCAAAACTAATGTTACAACCAAGCAAAATCCAGCCAACCCATAGTACGCAACATTGAATTTGCAATGCAACATTATTTCATTATGAGTTTTCGTGCCCCATAAAGTTGATGAGAGGTGGTGGGAATAAGAAATATTCAGAATGTTCTCATTATCATTTGATTTACCTTTGTACTGGAGGTGCATACTGTGACTGTGACTGTTGCCTCAAGAACTATAACTAGAAAAGAGAAGAAGAAGAATACAAATCCTGAATGGAGCAGTCAAAAGACTTTATGCTGCTCTTCTATAAAAGTAGGTCCAATGATATGATTCTTTTAGGGAATGGTTAGGGAAAAAGAGGTTCTTATGCTCCTAATTTTCAATGGTGAAGCATTTCATTGGACCATATAAATGTTCTGACCCGGGCTTCGTCAAACTTAACAAAACACAAACTGAATTTAAAAGTAAAATCTTTTAAATATGATGCTGGGAATTACTTACATTCCCAGCCAAAACTCATTATACACAGTTCCTCCAGATAAGAGCACACTTTTCAGTGCTGTAGAATGCTTGCCAACAAGCAGACATCCAATTAAGGCTTAACATAAATCAACCCAAAAACCTAGAAAAAAAAAAACCAGAGTACAGAGCTTTACAAAGGACTCGGAGATTTGCTTCCTGCAAAGCTTTTGCTCACTGAGGTCTGACTTTTATCCCTTATGGGAGGGGCAATCATCTCCCAGCCTTACTTCCAAGTTACCCCTTCTGCTTTTGTTGCTCTCGCCTTCTAGCAGCTCTGTGCACACATGCACTGGGAACAGGCTCCCTGGCGTCCTTTGCTTCGCTGCTGCCAGACTCAGAAAGCTCTGAAGGCAACACCCCACTCTCAGATGGACCTGGCCCCATCCCTGCATCTGATGCAGGACCCTCGTCCAAGTCCTCGCCAGACTTCCTGACTGGTTCCCTTTTGTTCTCAACCATCTGATACTTCTGCCATCTGCACCGGCTGCCGGCGAACCACAATAAATATGTTGGTTTAATGTATCATATGTCTTTCTTACAATGTTAATTTAAAGAAAGAAAAATAATTTCTCACCATCATCACCACAGAGCAGATTTTTCCAGGCCATTTCTGGACAAACAGAAAAGCTTTGAGTCTATTCCCAGACAAAGGACTGAGATAGTGAACAAAAGCGAAGGGCTGAGATAGCAAACAAAATTATGCAGTCTGCCTTATCCCATTTCTAATTAATTAGATTGAGACTAATGACCAGTCACAGGTGCACCTATGACTATTTTCCTTGATTGCTCATCACTGGACTACTACATTTGATTACTTGTAGCAATTCCATCAGAAAGCTCAAGCCACACTGTGCCTCAAGCCACAGATCTTGCCAACCTTATGCCTGCCTGATATCTCACTTATTTATGCAAATCACAAATAATGCTGCAGAAAAAAAGGAATGAACAGGCATGCATGAGCACTTTGTGTAATACTTTCCAAATGAGAATTCAAGGAGCCACTTTGTCAACTGCAGTTTTTGTTATGTCTCAATTTTGGTACTGATTCATTCACTCCCCCCTCCTTTATATCATTTGGATCGGTTGGTGGTTTGTGCTCTATTGCTTAAGTACAGAGCACCAAATTTAGATCATATTGGAGATTATTATCATACAGATGGCATCAAATCTCCAGACACTAGGCAAACTTTGCTCAGTGGCTGCATGTGCATGTAAAACAGGCATAGGGAATTCAGCTATGGGATATTCCTTATTTTATTGCCTGCAGTTTCCTTTAGAATGAAGACAATGGGAATTTAGAAGCACATCTGAAACAAAAATGGAAATAACTAATGACATGCCATTGGAATCAACAACTTTTGAGGTTATAGAAAAAATTGATACCTGATGCCAGAAATCTCATGAGGGATTTTTGTTTAAAAGGAGTAATAAGCATCTCTAAATAAACTACTGATCTGTGCTGTCATGAAATGATCTACATGCCTTATTCCACTAGGTTCACATTATGAAAATATAAAAATACCCCAGCATTCTCAGTCACGCAATTCTTTTTATTCAATAATGCTTCCAAATTTCCCTTTTTACTTTCAGCATAGCTCAGTGGCAAGTCGATGCCCTGAAAATTTCAATTTACATATCCTTTTTGAGGGATTGTATTACACATTGTTGAAACTCTTTCCCTTGAAAGATATCAGTTTAAAATTAACAATAACAGCATCAACACTAAGTTGAAATCTTCAGCTCCTATCTAATTTCTCTTACATGTGATTGAAAATTTTGGGTCTAGCTAGCAGCTGAGTCATTGGGACAAAAATATCTATTATGCCATCAACTTTTTCTATAAATTGTTCTGGACTAGTCCAGACTTGTCTTGATTCTTTACAGATTTATTCAGAGATTTTGGCACCATAAACATACTCATGTTTGCAAGTCTAGAACTTTCAGAGATACACCATAGAGTCGGTGCTGACCTTCCTTGCCTTAATAACTGAGTTCATAGAACAATCCAATGACCAATACTCACATATTCTCTTCGAAAAATGGTCAGTGAATGGGCTCTGAGAAACCCTGAGGGGTATATGTGTGTGTGTGTGTGTATGTGTTCATTAATCCTCTCACTTCTAAGACCAAGGAAAAATATCATATTACAAAATATCATATTACATTGCTTGCCAAGGCATTATCTGGAATTATTGTAGTGTGATCTGTGGGAATTCCACAATGGGGAACATAGGTGGCTGGTCTGATGCCCTCTAGGCAGTTTGGTAGGTACTATAAGAAATCTTCTTCCAGATTATTTATACCAGGGGTCTTCAAACTTTATAGCTTTAAGACTTGTGGACTTGTGAACTTCAACTCCCAGAATTCCTCCTCTAGTCATGTTAGCTCAGGAATTCTGGGAATTGAAGTCCACAAGTCTTAAAGCTGTAAAGTTTGAAGACTCTTGACCTGTACAGTTGATACAAGTTTGAGCCACTCTTGGAAAGTGATTATGGAAAAGGCAAGTGCTTGGTAGGGGCACTACTGGGTTTTTTCAGTCCTACTGCTGACCAAGAGCGTTTCTATCCACATCTGCCCTTGATCAGCAAAAGGGTAAATCGGTGTAGATGAGCAGATGTATCAATGGTGCTACCTCTTCCTACCATCATTCTTTTACACTAGTTCACCTAAATACATGCCAGAAGTGGCTTTGAGCTAACCATTCCAATGAAATTCCATGTGACCCACACTGCTGAATCAGTGGCCTCCTATGAACTGAAGGATCTCTCAGCTGAATATTATTGGTGCAACCTACACCAGGGCTGTCAAACTCTCAGGCCACAGTCTGATGCGTCACATGCTGGCCATGCCCACGCCTGGTTTAGCGAAGGGTAAAAAGTCCGAATACATCGTGTGATGATGCTATGATGACATGAGTTGAAACCCCTGACCTACAGTATTCCTTGCAGCCTCTGTCTGAGGCATCATAGCCTGGAATTTGCTTGAAATACCCACTAAAACCTTTTGGGGAGTTTGAGAGAAACCATCAGCCCAATAAAGCTTTGATATGTCATTTAGGAATCTTGAAATTGCCCCTTTAATGAGGTTAGGGCATTGAAATAGAATTGTGAATCCCTATCAAAGTCATTATCTACTTCAGTTAATATCTAACACAGGCCGTCACCCTTAGTTTCTCACTATCTGCTCAATAACTGAAAGAGTCCAGCAGCACAAAAGGACACATCCTTTTGACCTCCTTACCACGGCCAAGCAAGACAAAAGCCTGCACTTAGAAAAGCTTCTTTTATACTGCTGGATTTTGGTAACTGCTTGCCAATTGATGAATAATCCATTCTAATTAAGCAAAATGTCTTCCCTTTTCACTAAAACAATAGTAGTATTTTTAAAAATACAAATTGAATGTCACAATATTCTATGTATTTCTATAGATGTATTTCTGTACTTGGTCCATTGTTTTGCTAAATGTCCCATAAGCAGTTTGAGTGAAGGGAAATTCAATTGTTTAAAAATGTAAACGAATGCACAGAAAATCATCAAAAGTCAGTTACCATGGCACCAAACCTCTATTGAATTCCAAACACCTGGAACTTACAATGCAGGCTTGTCAGCAATTCTGCATTTAAAATTCAGGCACCAGTCTCATAGCTATGACCATGCCAGTATGTTGCCATATTGGTGAATTAGATTGGGCAGAATGAAAGAACAGCTCTGTGCATGTATATTTGGAGCTCCAGCAGCAGGGAAGTAAAGGGCCTGTCACATAGGACGACAGATGCAAAAAGTATGTAAAAAGGACACAGCGGATGAGAATATTTTCCATCCGTTGTTATCCGCTCTCAAAAGTGCCCCATATTTGCATAAACAGAGCGGACAACAACGGAAAGGAAAACTGGGAAGAGGATGTAGCCAGGATGTTAAGTGGATGCTCCACAGAAGCTTAGCGGATTGGGAGCAGATGGCAAATCCGCAGGGCTTCTGGGGAGGCCACAAGCGAAGTGGACGCACAGCAGAAGGAGCGGATGCAGAGCGGCATTGCCTGGCGGTTGACGCGGGATGCATCACGGACGCCTAGGTATGCCTAGTGGAGCCTAGCAGATTCAAGGCGTTTCACTGCGCATGCGGGGAGGATGAATTGCGTCAGCCCCACGGATATAAAAGTGCAGCTCGCAAGCAGGTCACCATTCAGTAGGAAAGACCTGCTGCCAGAGACATCTCCAGCCAACAACCAATGCGGCGAAGAAAGGAAAACCCTGCGACCATCTTTCACTGGCCAGCCCTGGAAAGAAAGGACAGGGCCACCACCACCCCCTGCGCCCTGACTCTGCTTCTGCTTGCGGGCTTTCTACTACTCGGGCTGACTCTGCTGGGTGCTGCCTCTAGTGCTGGGCTTCTTGCTGGGGCTTATTTCTTGCGTGGTGTGGCGTGCTTCTGGCTGCTGTGCTTTCTCTGGGCTTACTCTGCTGGTGCTGCTCTGGTGCTGGTGCTTTCTGCTTGGTGCTTACTCTGCTGGCGCTGCTTCCTTGGTGCTGGTTGCTTCTGCTGGGAGCTTATTCTGCTGGTGCTGCTCCTGGACCTACTGGTGCTCCTGGTCCTGCTGGTCCTGCTTGGTGCTACTGGTGCTTACTCTGCTGATTGAATGATCCCCTGGGTTTGGGGGGGCTTGCTGGGTGCTTTTGGGGGCTTTTGGGTGCCTCCTGTGCTGCTGGTGCTGCTGGGTTTGCTGCTGGTGCTGCTTGGTGCTGCTTGGTGGCTCCTGGTGCTGGCTGGTGGATGCTGCTGTGCTGTGGCTTGCTGCTGCCTACTGTGTTGTTGCTGCTGCTGCTGGTGGTGGTATTGGAGGAGGCAGGTCCTTAGGAACCTCGAAGCCCCTATATGAGGCCTAGAAGGCCCTGCCAGAGGGCATGGAAGAGGCAATACGCCAGAACGTTGAGAGGAGGCAATACTTCATCGAAGAGGAACATGAGGATGAGGTCTCGAATGCTTGAGGGAGGATGAGTACTTATGGCCAGAAGGGACACAGGCTTTATTGAGACACCAAGCGGAGCAGTGTGGCTTGGAGAGAGAAGGCGGATGGAGCCTGGACACTTCAGAGGTCCTCCTCGGTGGTCACGAAGCATATTTCTGCACACTGCGCTACGGGAAAACTGCACTCAAGCAGTCTGGCCAGCCACGGTCAAAGCTCACGACCGGGAGGACCTACTGTGATTGGCCAAGTGCAGCTTTTCTTGGAGGGTGAAATCTGCCACCGAGAGCAGCCCTCTGTCTACCCTCTTCTCTCCAGGCAGCCCACAGAGAGCCAGTCCTCTTCTGGGCCAAGATAGTTCAGTTCCTGTTGCCAGGCAGTTACTGTGGAGCGCCCCACGATGGAGACCCCCCCGACAGCTGCACTCTGTGGCGGAGTGCATGCGAGGATCCCCTGACGAGTGGGAGCAAGAGAGGGCACTTCACCAGAGACCAACCCACACCCACCACCCAGCTCCACCTCCAAAAAGCAGGGCAGAGAGCCAGACCGGAGGGAAAGAGCCACACTTGTCCTGCTGGAGATCAGGGACCACCATCAGGAGCAGCCGTAGATCTCCTCTCTCAGCTGGTACACAACTGACATACCATCCTCAAACCGCAAGCCCTTCCTCACCTATCTGTCAAACCAACCCTCATGGACTGTTCCGAATCACAGTACCAGGTGATAAAAGAAGAGGATCACCGGTCTTTGCACAACCCCTTCCGGACCAAAGCTGAACCTGCTCTGAACCCAGTTCAGGTCTGCTCCTCACACCCGGTGAGTTCACAGCCTTCCAAGGCTTTCCACAGGCCCTAACCTACCCAGGCTACGGATACTAGCGAGTTCCAGCAGCACAGGCTCAGCCCCTTCCCAGTCCAGGCACAGGTTCATCGAACACCACGATGCCACCCAGATACCACCAATGCCAACCCGATGCCACAGATGCCACCATTGCCACAGAAGGCCAACCCATGCCACAGATCCACCCACACCACGATGCCCACCCACGCCACAGATGCTGCTGATGCCAACAGATGCCACCCACGCCCACCTCGCTCACCTGCAGACCAGAACAGCCCCACTTACACTCCTTCCGTCCTCCACCCACAGCCAAGCCCGGCCTCAAGAAGATCTGTCATTTGGTATTGGGACTGACACCCCATGTCATGGAGGAGAAGGGGCTCTCAACATCACGGGACTGAGCCAGCTCTTGAGAGCTTCCGTCCACATACCATCCCCTGTTTGTCCTCTCGGGGAAAAACCCAGGCAACCAATGGTGCCCTCAGGACCAGCACTCCAGCAACAGCCACCTCCACAGCACCTGGGGACTCCTTCACCCCTGAGATAATGGGCATGCCTCAGAGTGACTAAGAAGAGTGCCAGAGACTGCGGTTAACTACCTGATGAAATTATCTTGCTTGGGACACTTTACTTGGGTCATTTGCTTTTTTCAGTTTGTTATTAATAAATTTATCTTGCTTCACCACTTGGTTCATTTCGTTTTAGTATAACGTCTCTGCCGTGGAAAACTTTTAGAAATCGGTTCAAGCCTTCTTGCATGCTTGTGGGTATGGGTAACGGACTACCAGTGGGTATGGGCAGGGATGCCTGTGGCGCATGGGTAATAGCTGCTGGGATGGGCAGGGAATACCTCTGGAATGGGAATAGTGCTGGGATGGATAGGATAGCAGTGGGATGGGCAGGTGATACTGTGGACATGGGTTTATAGCTCGTGGGATAGATAAACTCCAGTGCAAGCATAGTGGACTTGTATGGCCACCCTCCCAGGTGCACCAACCTATCGGCCCTTTATTATCAATAACCAATTAAATCATTCACAACACATTTCAACATAAAACACAAACTTCTTATATTTAAATGCCCTATTCATTGTAGGGCCACTCAACATAATCATGGCACCAATCTCATCAGTGTGATGAGACAGGCTGAAGGAAGCATCCGATTAGAGGTATCTACCATCCAGTCTTGCCCACTCCCTGCTCCAGCTGGTGTGCAGCGTTACCAGTTTTCAGAAGGCTGGCGCTGCTTCTTCCAAGCACGTGAAGTTCTGTTGGCCTCTCTCGCACATCACACAGTATCTATCAGGTTCGCCCTTGCCTCCATCCCCAGCTCCATGTCTCCAATTCTTGGTGGTCCACACAGCCTGTTCTGGCAACATGGGTAGCGTGGTGCGCATGCAGATTGTGCACGAGTGCAGCAAGCTTCCAACGATGTTCCTCACCGTCTCTGGGCTGAGCTGCCATGCCGGGGAGGGGCGGGTGCGTGAGTAAGTACTGGAAACCTGTTGGCCAGGATTCCAAAGGGCACATCTTGTGTGTCGCTTGGGAGGGCGTGTCCTGGATCTGGAAGCCCTATGATGAGGTTGCGTTCCAAGCCCCTCCTTGACGTGACTGGCGTTGTATACCTGGCATCTGAAGATGACCCGTTGCCTGGAAGCATCGATGTACATGAACTTGTCATCAGCATCACCTCGGCGAAGAAGGATGATGCTGCGACGCTTTGCAGCGCCACGTGCTTGCCATCTATGGCTCTCAACGGTGCTGGGAGGACAGTTCCCACTTCTGATCCCACGCTCGCTCTGCAACTTCTCCTTCAGCGCTTCTTCCAGTGGACGGGCACCTGGACGGAGCTCTCAGGGTATTCTTCGATGATGGCCTGCACACTCTCTCTGACCACAATGCTGATGCGTGTTTCTGTCGGCCCTCCAGCTGTACTGCATGCTCCTCGACGTGAGACCTCCCGAGGCCAGGTACGCAGCAGTGTGCCACTTCAGCCAGGCGTCCAGGCTCGGCGCCGGAAATCCTGTTCGTCTCTGCCTTGGTCGATACGTGGCTGGTCCAGCCACTCACAACATTCGTCAAATATGGCTGGCGGCATCCTCATGAAATCTGGAATGCCACAAAGAGTCTTAGCTTCCTCAGCTCACCCACTCATCTTTATAGTACACGTCCGTCACTTGGCTTCTTTCTCCGTGGATCCATCTTCGGACCCTAGAGACTTCTTGGCCCACTCTTTTTCTTGCGCCGAAGAAACAGGTGGGAACGAGCCTGTAGAGGGCTTCGCATGTTATAAATGATGGCCGGCTACCAAAAAAGGAGTGGTGTGACGATTCATGGTGGGAGATGACTGGATGCATGTGGAAGGAGCACGAGCCAGATTAAGCGGTTGAAGAGGTCTGCACCAGCAGAGCTAACTGCGGACTTGAAAGTGAGATCCACGTGATTTCGTCCCCCTGTTTTATAGCGAAATATAAGGTTTTCACTAGGTGTCCTTTTACATCCTCCTAGACATCTTGCAGACATCCTAAACTATCTGAGATACGTCCCTATACGAACAATTTTTTCCGTTTTAAATGTTTTGTTAATACGAGCTCCATCATGCTTTCATCCTTTTCTACGTTCCATGCTACTAACGTTTGCATGTCCGTTTCCCCGTCCATTTTGCTTCCTCCTGTTTTGTTTTCCACGGAGCAGAATGCCGAGCTGCGCGGTATGCGCAGCGGATGCCTCGCGGAATAGCGGACTCGTAACCGATGAACGTCATGGACGCTATAGACGGATGTTCCCCCCATAACTGCGTAGCGGATTATCACGGATGCGTTGGGATACTTTTTCCGGCTCAAAAAAGTTTTGTTTGCATGTCTTCAAAACTTTTTGAGCGGGATGACAATTCAGTAGCACGCGTACTGCTGGACGGATAGAGAGTATGAAAACGGACACCATTGAGTAACAGAATGGTGTGCATCGCATTAACCAATGGATGGCAAGTGTTTCTCTCCATTTTACATCCTCTTTCCATCCGTTGGTGCTGTGTGACAGGGGTTTAAGGCTGCTGTATCATAATACAGGTGGTGAAAGTTAGACAAAGCCAAGAATTCTCTCCAATGGAAATATAGAATATATTTGGAAACATCAATATGTAAATATACTCATTTGTGAAGTAACGTTCAACAATCCCTGTTGGGATTTCCATATCCATGGATGCAACAGCAGTGGCACGGATAGAAAGGAAAGCTGCAATTATAATGTCCCATGAGTTATCAGCTCATGGTACTCCAGTGCTGGAACACTATATCTTGATCAGAAATATACATCAATTCTAATTGGATAACTACTCCATTCTACTTTACTATTATAGTCTTTACCTTGATTTGCAACAATTCAAGAGTGAAGTTTACATTTCCTTACAGTCCTACCTATGGTTCCCTTCACCTATTAGTTTTAGCTAGCATTTTATTACACTAAAAGTTTCAATGATTGGATCAAATTCATTAATCAAGTTTCCAAATATCTAAGGATGCAACATTTATTCACTATCTAAAAGAAAGTCACAAAGCGGTTAGTAGTTAAGATAAGTACAGTAATTCAGAAATTAAATTAGAAGCCAAAATGAAATCGAGGTAATATGTTCAAGCACAGCCTCAGCTACCACATTGGGTTCCATCCTTAATTAGTCAGGATCACTTCTCATTTTCCTTCACCAGTTCTCAAACATTAGTTGCCTCTAATGTTTCATCTCCTGAAGGATCTTGCTAAGCCAAAGATTCTGCCAGAATCAGCCAATAGAGACAAGTCAATCACACTAAATACTCAGAGATAATCATGTTGTCAGCAGCCAATCAGATATTCAATAAAATTGCTCACCAAAATCATTGACAAACTCCCCCAACCTTAAATTCTGTTCTATTAAATATCTCAAGAAAACCATCTGGATGGCTCCAATTATCCTACAGAAGTCGTGGATAGCAGTTAGTTTATCTGGACCAGGTAATGAGCTGACCATAACAAAAGGCTGCTGGTATGATTTCCAAAGTTGGTTCAGAAAACAACTTTAAAGGAAACAGATTTTCCCTTGTGCCAAACGATTTGTTGAGACAAAGACTATTCAAAAAAAGGCCACAAAAAAAGCCACAAATTTCTGGATTTCTTAGACCTAATATCACAGAAACTGAAATCTCACTATACCAAAAGGTGGCTGATTCTAATGAACACCCAGCAGTTCTTATCACAAGCAAAATAATACCACAAAGTATTATGGTGATACCATAATATCAAAAGGAAGATTAACACTTTAAAAGGGATCAATAAATACATTTGGGAAGATATAAATAAAAAGAATAACATATCTGAAAGAATCCCACTGTTGTAAAAATTATAGGTCAGATTTGGGAACTAAATGCCCTGATTATATTGAAAGTATTATTCACTTGAATTTGTTAAGAAACTCCTCCACTTCTCTAATAAAATAAGAACATCTATACTAAAAACAAAGCAAAGCAAAGCAAAACAAGAAAGGCTTCACGATTCTCCTAGAATATAAATGTGTAATTGCAAATTTGGAAAACATAAACATAGATGTTAAAGCCCATGTCACACAGCACCAACTGATGGAAATGGAAAAGGATGTAAAATGGAGAGAAACACTTGCCATCCGTTGGTTTAATGCGATGCATCCTGTTCTGTACTCACTGCATTACGTTTTTCATATTCTCTACATCGCGTCCAGCCATCCGTCTACTGAGATTTCATCTGCTCAAAAAGTTTTGAGCTGAAAACACCTTTTTGAACGGATAAAGTATCCAACGTAGTCCGCTATACATCCGCTACACATACAGGGAACATCCGTTATACATCCGTCGTCATCTTTACGCGTCCGCTATATCTGCTAAGCATCCGCTGTGCATCCGTGCAAACTCACAACCGCTCCAGAGGAAAATGGACACAGGGAGGAAGTGAAACGGATGCAGAATGCGACACACAGCATTAGTAGCACGGACGTAGAAAGGATGAAAGTGGATTCAGCTCGGATACAAAGCATTAAAATGGAAAAAATGTTCGTATAGGGGACGTATCTCGGATATTTAGGATGTCTGTCAGGATGCCTGGAGTATTTGGAAGGACACCTAGCGAAAAAATGATATTTCCAATAAAAGGGGGAGAAATCACCTGGATCTCACTTTCATTCCAGCAGCCCTTCTGTGCAGACCTCTTCAGCCTTGATCTTGCTCTTGCTCTTCCACAGCATCCAGTCATCTCCACCAAGGATCGTCGCACACTCCTTTTTGTAGCCGCCATCGTCCTACAAAAGTGCAAAGCCCTCTACAGGCTCTTTTACCTGTTCTATGGGAAGAAAAGGAGGCATCCAAGAAGTGTCTGGGTCCGAAGATGCATCACGAGAAGAGGCGAGTACGGACTTTATACAAGCTGATGGTGGAGCTTGAGGAACGAAGACACTCGTACATTCCAGAACTTCATGAGGATGCCCCAGCCATGTTTGACGAAGTTGTGGAGTGGCTGAGACCAGGTTGACCAAGGCAAACACCAACTTTCCGGCACAGCCTGGACCCTGGGCTGAAGGTGGCACTGACTTCTGCCCACCTGGCCTCTGGACCACGAAACAGAGAGATGCAGTACACCTGGAGGGTGCACACACACCATCAGCATTGTTGGTCAGAGAAGTGGTGGCAGGCCATCATCGAAGAATACCTGGAAGGAGCTCTCAGTGCCCCTCCACTGAAGAAGGCTGGAAGAAAGTTGCAGAGCAGTGGTATCAGAAGTGGAACTTCCCCCACACTTGGAGCCATAGATGGGAAGCACGTGAGCCTGCAAAGCTCCAGCCAACGTCAGGGTCCTCTTATCAACATACAAGGCTTCTTCAGCATCATCCTCTTGCCATGTCGATGCTGATGACAAGTTCATGTACATCGATGTTTCAGGCAACGGGTCAGCTTCAGATGCCAAGGTATACAACACCAGTCACCTCAAGGAAGGGCTGGAATGCAACCTCAGCATGGGCTTCCCAAGATCCAGACCCCCTGCCACAACGACCACAAGATGTGCCCTACTTCATCATGGGGGATGACGCCTTCTCCCTCAGAACCTACCTCAGGAAGCCCTACATTTCCAGATGCCTCACCCGTGGAAGAGAGGATCTTCAACTACAGGCTGTCCAGGGCAAGGCGGGTGGTGGAGAACGCCTTTGGATCCTGGCCAAAAGGTTCCAGGTACTTCTCACCACCATGCAGCATCGGCCAGGGACCATGAGGAACATCATGGAAGCTTTCTTGGGCATCCCTGCACAATCTCATGGCGCAACCATAACCAGTGTTGCAGAACAGGCCTTTTGGACTACCAACAAAGCAATGCGGGGACATGGAAGCCTGGTGAATGGAGGCAAAGGGCAAAACCTGATAGGATACGCGTGGATGTGCAAGGCCCCAACAGAGCTTCAACATGAAGGGAAGAAGCAGTGCAACCTCCTGAAAACCTTAGTGCAATATTCCCCAGCTGGAGCAGTGAGTTGGCAAGACAGGATGGTAGATCTTTTAATGGGCTTCCTTCAGCCTGTCTCATCACACTGATGCAGATTTGTGCCATGTATGTTGAAGTGGCCCTACAATTGAACAGGGCATAATAAAAGAGTTGTGTGTTTATGTTGAAATGTGTTGATTGAATGATTAAATTTATATTGATAATAAAGGGCCATCGGTGTGGCACATTGGAGAGGGTTGGACCATAAGTCGCACTCTTTGCTTGCACTGGCAGGCTTATCTATCCCACAGCTATTACCCATCCAAACAGGTATTCCCTGCCCATTCCCACTGCCTTATCCTAACCATTCCACAGCTAGTTACGCATCCCACAGGTATCCTGCCCATTCCCACTGCTGTCCTTAACCCATCCCACAGCTTATCCCACAAATAAAGATAACTTTATTAAAACAACTGTAAAGGAAAAATGACCCCAAGAAAAACGTCTTCCAAGCCAAAAGAATAAAGTCAACAGATAGCCAACCCAGTCTCCTGGCACTCTCTCAGCTCACTCTGCAGGCATGCCCATAGTCTCAGGGGTGAGGGTTCCAGGAGCTGTGGAGGTGGCAGTGGGGGGGTGGGGGGTTGGCTGGAGTGCTGGTCTGAGGACCATTTGGGTGCCTGACCCCGGAGAGAGCAACAGGGGATGGCGTGTGGAGGAAGTTCTCAGAGAGCTGGTCAGCTCCTGTGATGTTTGAGAGCCCCTTCCTCCATGACATGGGTGTGTCAGTCCCAAGGGACCGCATTGACAGATGTTCTGAGGCCGGCTTGGCTGTGGGGTGGAGAAAGCGAGGAGTGTAGTGGGGCTGTCTGGTCTGCCAGGTAGAAAGGTGAGGCATCAGTGCATCTTGTGGCTGTGGCATCTTGTGGTGTTCGGTGGCATCTGTAGGCATCGGTCAGCGATCGTGAATCTGTGGCGTCTGTGGCATTTGCTGCATCGGTGGCACCTGTGGTGGTGCGATGAACCTCTGGCCGGACTGGGAAGCGGCTGCCTGTGCGTGCTGGAACTCTTGGTAGCCGTAGCCTTGCGTAGGTGAGACCTGTGTGTAAAGCCTTGGAAGTGACTGCGTGACATCACCTGGGGTGGAGGAGCAACCTTGCGACTGGCGTCGGAGCAGGTTCAGCTTTGCCCTGGAGGAGTGCTGCAGAAGACCTAGTGATCATTTCCTGCGCATCCACCTTGGTACTAGTGTTTCGACATGTCCATGTAGGGTCATGTTTGACATAGGTGAGAGAGGGCTTTCTGTTAGAGGATGGTATGTCAGGTGTGTACCAGCTGAGAGAGGAGATCTACACTGTTTTGATGTGTCCTGATCTTCCAGCAGGACAAGTGTGCCTCTGTCCCTCCTGTCTGGCTTTCTGCCTGCTTCTGTGGAGGTGGAGCTGGGATGGGTGTGGGTTTGATCTCTGCGTGGCAGTGGCCTCCCTCTTGTTTCCCACTGCCGTCAGGGGTCCTCCATCCGCCACGGGGAGTGCAGCTGTCGAGGGGGTCTCCATCGTGGGGCGCTCCACAAGTACCTGCCTGGACAGCAGGAGCTGATTCTTGCAGAAGAGATGGACTGCTTCTTGTGAGCTGCCTGAGAAGAGGGTTTGACAGTGGTGCTGCTCTCGGTGCGACCTCACCTCCAAAGAAGCTGCCACTTGGCCATCACGTAGGTCTCCCGGTCGGTGGAGCTTGACCGCAGCTGGCCAGACTTCTTTCAGATATGTAGCTTCCCATACCAGAGTTGCAATGTGCTCTCCACCACCCGAGGAGGACCTCCTGAAAGTGTCCAGGCTCTCCGCCTGCTCTCTCCAAGCCCCACTCTTCTGCTATGGTGTCCTCAATAGAGCCTGTGTCCCCCTCTGCCACCAGCCAGTACTTGTTTCCTCCTCAGCCATTCGAGCACCTCATCCCTCATGTTCCTCTTCAATGGAAGTACTGTCTCCTCATCCTATCGTCCAATTGCCTCTTCCTCCCTCTAGGCAGGGCCTTCGGGGCCCTCATCATTAGGGCTGTGAGTTTTCTAGGGGCTGGTCCACGACACCACCAACACCAGCAGTAGCAGTCAGCAACCAAGCAACAGCAGCAAAAGCAGCACCAGCAGCACTAAGCAGGAATCAGGAGCACCAGCAGGACGCAACAGCACCAGGCAGCACCAGCAGCACCAGCAGCACCAGCAGCATCAGGAGCCGACCAGAAAGCACCAGCAGCGACCAGGAGCAGCACCAGCAGGATTAAGCACCAGCAGAAGCACCAGCAGCACCAGCAGGACCAGCAGAGTAAGCACCAGCAGAAGCCACCAGCCACCAGGAACAGTGCCACGCAGAGCTAAGCACCAGCAGAAGCACCAGCTGATCCATGAGCAGCCACCAGCAGAAGCCCAGCACCAGCAGAGTCAGCCCCAGCAGCAGAAAAGCCCCAGCAGATAGCACAGTCAGCGCCCAGGGGGTGATGATGGCCCTGTCCTTCTTGCCAGGCGCTGGCAGGAAGTAGGCACAGGCTTCCTG
>BHFT01060986.1:0-22460 GCA_004320025.1 Laticauda laticaudata
CTGCACAGCTTGGCTGCTGTTCTGAAGAGATGAGGATCTAGAGGCGGAGGTTCTGCTCCGCCCTTTTGGTATAGGCATGGTATTAGGTGTCCCTTTGCATCCTCTAGGCAGGCCTCTGAGGCGATCCTGTAGACATCCTAAATACGAGAGTAGGTCCCCTCTGGAAGCGTTTTTTCCGTTTTAAATCTTTCTTTGTGAACTGCAATCCGCTAGGCATCCGTTCTGCAATCCGTTCGCAATCCGTTCCGCTTCCTCCCTGCCGTCCGAGCGGATGCGAGTTGCGCAGATGCGTAGTGGATGCCTAGCGGATATAGCGGATGCGTAACGGATACGTAACGGATGCCTACGGATGCGTAGCGGATGCAGAATGGACGAACTGGATACATTTCCACGCAAAAGTTTTGGGCAGCCCAAAACTTTTGGAGCGGATGAAATGTCAATAAACGGATGCTGGACGGGATAGAGAGGAAGCAAAACGCGAGGCAGTGAGTACATCGCGTTTTCCAACGGATGGGAAGCTTTTTTGTCCGTTTTACATCCTCTTTGCATCCGTTGGTTCAGTGTGACATGGGCTTTATTATACTGCACCATTGTGCTTTTACAAGCCACTCTAAAGGCCCTGTCACACTGCCCAACGGATGCAAAACGTTTGTAAAAAGACACAGCGGACGAGAAAATGTTCCATCCGTTGTTATCCGCTCTCAGAAATGCCCCGAATTTGCATAACCAGAGTGGATAACACGGAAAGGAACGGACGGGGGAGGACGCAGGGCGGATGGAAAGCGGATGCAAGCAAGCGGATGCGTAGAGGATGCGTAGAGGAATGCAAGCGGATGCAGAGTGGATGCGTAGTGGATGATGCAGATGCAATTTGCATCCGCTTTCATCCTTCTCCGTCTCGTGCTACTAACGCGCTGCGCATCCGTTCCGCTTCCTCCCTGTGTCCGTTTACCACTGGAACGGATTTGAATTGTGCGGTGGATGTGCAGCGGATGCCTAGTGGATATAGGAGATGCATAAATGGATGCAGAACGGATCTCTCCCGTATGCAGAACGGATGCATTGGATTACATTTTCCGCTCAAAAGTTTTGAGCAGCTCAAAACCTTCTGAGCGGATGAAATGTGAATAGACAGATGCTGGATGGATAGAGAGGAAGCAAAACGGAGGCAGTGAGTACAGAACGGAAGCATCGCGTTAACCGCACGGATGGCAAGTGTTTTCTCCGTATTTACATCCTCTTTCCATCCGTTGGTGTAGTGTGACAGGGGCTTAAGCAGTTTACAGAGTCAGTACATTGTCCTCGACCATCCAGGCTCTCATTTTATCAACCTTGGAAGAATGGAAACGATTGAGCCAAGCTTAAGCCCCTTTGCAGGATTGAACTGCAGGCTTGGGCACAGTTAACATGCAATACTGCATTCTAACCACTGCATCACTAGGGATCCATATCTCTTATCCTGATAGGAGAGTCTAACTCCATTAATCAACTAGCCAAATGATTCTAAATTGAGCAATTCCAATTTTTTAATGGATGATGAAATAGAGACTTTCCTCCAGAATGGATAATTTTCACAGCTACTGCAGTTTCAGATTAGTAAGCACTCTTTCTCATCAGAAAATTATGGCTATAGTTACATCATCAAACAGTTGTCCCAAAGGTACTTTTGAGACAACTGGACTTTCTTTGATGACATCATCTATCCCCAGTCTACAACACAGTCCTTTCAGATAACAGATAATCAGAGTTGGAAGGGACCTTATAGGTCATCTAGTCCAACCCCCCACCCAAGCGGGAGACCCTATACCATTTCTGAAAAATGGCAGTCCAATCTTTTCTTGAAAGTCTCAAGTGATGGCGCTCCCACAACTTCCGAAGGCAAGCTGTTCCATCGGTTGATTGTTCTCACTGTCAGAAAGTTTCTCCTTATTTCCAGGTTGAATCTCTTCTTGATCAGTTTTCATCCATTATTCCTTGTCTTACTCTCAGGTGCTTTGGAAAATAGCTTGACCCCCTCCTCTCTGTGGCAGCCCCCAAATATTGGAAGACTGCTATCATGTCTCCAGGGGTGGGATACGACAGAGTTAATTACTGGTTCGGGATTTACGAGCTTCCCTGCATGCTGCAAGCCGCGCACCTGTAAATCATCATCAGCATGCTGTGTGCAGAGAAGCAGCCTTTGAAACAGCCCCCTTTTCCTGCTTTTTTAACTGCAGCTGTGCCTCCTTTGGCAGCTGAAGTTGAAAAATCAGGAAATAAAGATCAGGAAAGAGCCTGGGTGGGTGGGTAGACAAAAACATCAGCAGACAAAGAACTGGTACTATGTCTGCTGCTCTTCACAGCAACCAGTTCTACAGAGGTGGACAGAACTGGTGGAAACCCACCCCTGCATGTCTCCCCTGGTCTCCTGGTTTCCCCTGGAGACCTCCCCTGGTCCTTTCAACAGTTCCAAGAAGCTCCACACCAATTTACACCATCAGGTGACCTTAACCACTTGCTAAAATAATGCAAATGACCAGTTGTCTGCAAGGAGTATAAATCCTTCAATTCCCCTCAATCCAGGCAGAGTTTAAATAGATTTGTGAGTGAATTGAATTATTTCATGTTCAGAGCTAAACCTTTTGATACTTAGTATTTATTCACTGCAGCTTAATTCCCTGTTTCTCAAGACAAAACAATGACTTGTTTCTTCACCCATTTGATTTATTCAATTTAAGAATGCTTCTTCAGAAGCATGTTGGCTTCTAAATGTGTCACCAGTCTTTTTGGTGCCTCTTATGAAAGGTGGTAGGAAAAGTATTCAGCACAGAATTTCCAAAACCAAAAACTGTCATAGTCAATCAGGTAAAGTAGAAATGTTGAAATTACTCCTTCAGATATGAAGCAAATAGTAGCTACTGGCCACCTTCAGTTCTTTTGTAATCTATTTGATACAGAGTCTAACAATAAATTATCTTTGTAGCTGTGGAATAATCCCTGAGCTTGCTTGCTTGCAGACATTTCATTACCCAACTTGATAACATTATCAGTGAAAGCGAGTGTGGAGTTTGCTTCTTGATTATTTACAATAGCTTGCCTTGTTACTGCCACCAGTTGTAGGAGAAAAAGCTGAGCTGGAAGGCAGGGTTAAATGTGTCTTCAATTTGGAGTAATTGCATTTTCACAATAATCCACTCCCCCACCCCTCTGGTGAATTCTGTTGATGGTTATGTAGCAGCTATTTACCTTTATCTCTATTAGTTGACTAGATTCTTGTATTAGAGGTAGAAATAATAAAATCTGTGCTTTAAACTCAATGAATGTTCCTGTTTTTATGTTTGACACTAGGATCTATAATTTGGAAAAATCATTTCATTTTTTTCCTTGCTTTTTGAATCAAGTATTCTTTATGACTTGTGGACTTCAACTCTCAGAATTCCTGAGCCAGCCATGGGAGCTGAAGTCCACAAGTCATAAAGGGGCCATAGTTAAACTCCCCACCCCTGATCTAACTGTATGACTGCTTCAGTTTGGAATGCTCTGATGAAGTACTAGTCCTATAAAAGGACTGCACACAATTGTACTCATTTTACTGTTTTCATTTTTTTTTTTTTGTCAACAGGNTTTTTTTTTTTTGGTCAACAGGTGGAAGTTGTATCAATTCCTCCTGGCACTGCTGATTGGTCAGCACTTTGGGAAGAAGATTGGTTTCATCCTAGGAAGCCCAAATCAGAGAAATATGAGTTCATTGCTGGCACAATGTACTATATGGAAGCTGTGCATCATGAGATATCCCCAGACAAGGGAATGAGCATGGGTGTTCAGTTGCACAATACCTGGTTGAACCCAGATGTGGTTAGTACTTATCGCAGAGAGAGATTCAGAATACAAGCCAGTGCGATCCAACTTCCAGAGATACAGGTAAGTTCCAGAATATAATCTTAATTTGAATTTTTTTTTGTTTCTTCTGCCCAGTTTTCTCTATAACAGGTGTCAATTGAATTGATAAAACAATGAACTAATGATATCACTTGAATTTTATTTACTAGTTGAAATTGTGAATTGAAGTCCCACTGCTTCAATGAGTTGCAATAAAAGTCACAGATTGTGTGAATGATTGCTATAAAATGTGTGGGATATCTCTTTGTCTGTATTTGTCATTTTATTTTTTTCTGCTTTTATTATTTTCTTTGTTCTGTCTTATTAAAACTTTTTTTTAAAAAAAGTCAGAATAAAGGTTTTGTTTATTATTTCTTTCTTTCTCAAATTTATATGCCACCCATCTGGTCTTGAGGTAGTGATCAGCACCTTACAATAATTTTATGGATGTTTTAATGCTAGGATTATTAGAAAATAGTAAACAACCATTCCAACCATTCTCAAACATTTTGCAGGATGACTTCATAAGTTCCTTAATTCCCTCCTCTCTAAATGAAACTATTTGCAGAAATTTTGCTGCTTTGAAACTATACATTAAACTGGGACTCAAGAT
Source organism: Laticauda laticaudata (assembly GCA_004320025.1). NCBI lineage: Eukaryota > Metazoa > Chordata > Lepidosauria > Squamata > Elapidae > Laticauda > Laticauda laticaudata. Next base: position 4,472 of record BHFT01060986.1, read on the forward strand.
TATCACATTCAAAATTCTTCTAGACTATATATCACATTCATTATGTGGCTAAAGAGAGAACAAAGAATCCCAAGTTGTTAAAAAGTACTGTTTTTATTTTATTCAGAAGAAATAAATATACTTTATAAACTACCCTCAATCTTTCTGCTTTATAGATGCTGATATTGTCTGGCAGAGGATGGTTCAGTCTTGCTTGGGACAATGTGACCAGCAATCCCATGTCAGCAAATGTTACGGCTGATCAAGTACAGACTCAATGATTCTCTTGGATATAAAATAATTATTAATAATTACAATGTGTAGAACTGGGATGGTAGTAGTAATTGGTACAACACTAGCTTCAACATCTAAAATGGTTATTGAACTTTATAAGCAGAGGTCACACATTAGGAAAAATTAGGAAATATCCCAACATAAAAGTTGATCACAGTGATAAATGGGTGTAAAATCTATAATAACATTTTATGGTTAGCTGAAATACCCCAGAAGCATGATATTTAAGAAGTAAGGAATCACATTTTCTATCTTGAAAAGTGAATTTGAAATGTCATTTACTCAAAGACTAAATTCAAACATGGAATTATAATTCAAGATAAATTAGTAAATACTCTTGATCACTGTAAATGATTTCAATTTTTAAGTGTTATTAAAAACTATGTGCATATTTTTGTACACATATGTATAAAATCTGCTTCAGGTATCAGGATAATTTTTCTTATTTTTTGTACAATGCAACCAGACTTATAATGGAGAAAAGTGTTTGGTTTTAAACAGCCAAATGTCTTAAATTTGGGTCCTAGTTGGTTTTGGAACCATGCACTTTTTTTTTAGAAAACTCAAAATAATTTTATTTTTCAGATGCAGCATGAACTGGAGGAATTTATTTCATTAAAATGCGAAATAGAGCTATCATCTGCTAATATTTTTTTGCAAACAAGTTTTGAGCAAAGTAAGCTTGCCAATTTCAGTTTGAAAGATTTTATTTCTGAAAAACATTTAGCCACTGTAAAAGATAGCAAGGAACATCTGCAAACCTCTAAAAACTAAATGTGTGCACATGCACACATGCACGCACATGCACAACATGTTGGTCAGAAATGAAATCAAGAAAGAATTCATTCTATTATTGAATGAAAATGTATTTTATTTGTTTATTTCACGTCTTTAAAATGAATAAAATGTGCTATCTCTTTCAGGGTAGTTTACAAAAAAAAGATCTATAAAAATTGGTCACAAAAGGCTATAATTAGAGCAGATTAAGTGCAATGTGGCTACGTGGGTTAGCTTACTTTTTATTTTATTTTTTATTTATTTTGATTTTCCAATTGCTTACAAGATAATAGGTATAAGTAGATACATAATTATGAATATATGAAATGGGTACACATAAGAAAAATAAAAGAAACAATAGGACAAGGATGGTAGGCATGTTGGTGCGCTTATGCATGCCCCCTACAGACCTCTTGGGAAAGGGGTGAAGTCAATAGTAGACAGTCTAAGGTTGAAGTTTTTGGGGTTTGGGGAAGAAACCACAGAGTCAGGTAGAGTATTCCAGACATTGACCACTCTGTTGCTGATCGTATTTCCTGCAATCAAGTTTGGTGCTGTTAACTTTAAGTTTGTATCTATTGTGTGCTCTTGTGTTGTTATGGTTGAAGCCTGAAATATTTCCATTGGCAGGTAAGTCATTGCCAATTATGATTAGATACATTAGATCAGACCCGACAGATGCAGTAATTCAAGGTTGTCTAGATCTAGAATTTTCAAGTCCTGATGCGCATATAGTAAGAGGAGAGGAGAACTCTTCTGTGAAATATTTCTGGACTTTCTCAACTGTGCTAATACAGACACATAATGTGTGGTTCCAGCCCTGATGAGCTGTATTCGAGTCATTGGTCTAGCAAATGTTTTGTATGCTCTAGTTAGGAGTGTGCTATTACGCCAAGAAAAAGCTACATAGAATTATGGTTAACAATCTTAAGCCTTTACAGAGCTTGGATCAATCAAACAAGACTTGACCTATTCGCTGAATTTATTTTCTGATTTTTTTTGGCCAGTATGTAAGACAGAACTTTATTATATGGTTTTGAGAATTTGAAAGTTGGCCATGTGTTTGACCATTCTGCATACATAGTCAAGATCTTTTTGAAGGACAGCAGTATTGTCTGTGTATTGAACAGCTTTACCATCAGCCAGCGAAGAGAAGCAGTTGCTCCTTAATATGATCACAGAGGTCAATTTATGTAGAGTATGAAAAGAGTTGGTCGCTAGACAACACTGCTTGGGGACACCAACTTGTTGACAGGTAGCAGGATTTGATAGGACCACGTCCCCAATTATTTTCCATTTGTTGTCTGTTTGAAGGAATGCTTTATCCCAATTATGCAGGTGTCCAGAGATACCATAAGATTTTAGTTTTAGGAGTAGTTTGTCGTGTATCACTAAATCAAAGGCTTTACAGAAGTCTATATAGAATTTGCATCTATTGTTTTGGCCTGATCAAGTTTGTGTAGTCCCATATAGTTTTTTGCAGTGTATGAGTGCAGATTAGACAGGGTAGTTTTTTTCTGAATCAATTGGTTTATTAAGAGGTAGGTTGTTGCCTCTAAGAAGGAGGAGAATGATTGGTTAAATAATTGATTCCATGATTTTACAGGTGGTGTCAGTATAAGGAGTTGGTCCTGTAATATTTTCACTAGGCTGGGGTCTCCCTTTTTGAAGGTGGTGGATGACCGTGGCCTTGTGACCATACCAGTTAGGCAAGGAGCTGGTCCTGAAAGATTTTTCAAATATTATGCTTACAGAGGTTCTGCAATGGCAGTGTGATAACTTTTTAAAGAGTAGGACATATTCCATCCAGTCCAATAGAGTAGAGAATGGTTTTAGGTTTTCGTAGGTGCCTGCTTCAACATTGTCCTTCTGTATAGAAATCTGTACATATTAAGATCATTGTAGTTTTCTGTGGTCGGCTAGGAAATACTGAAGCATGATCCATTGCTGTTACAAATACTGAGCCAAAGAATGTGTTAAGATTTTGGCTTAATGGTGTTTGTCATTGCAGTCTTTAACCATTAGGTCCTATCAGGGGTGGGATGGACCTTGAGTCTTTTAGTTTGTTGTTTACAAAATTGGAAAAAGCATGGGTGGAATTGGTGCGTAGAAGGTTTTCATCTTGTTTAATGTGATAACTGGTGCATTCAGTCTTTATTAAATTTTTGTACTTTTTGCACAATGTCTCTTGTCTTCCTGTTTTTCTTGTGGTCTTGAATGCTGCAAAACCAGCAAGTGGTTTCCTATTTATCACCTAGATATGCATCCTATACTTGAGTTGTATAATGTGTACCACATATTATGGGTCACGTTCGAATATATGTGCTTAACCTGAACCTCTTTCACGAAATTTGTTATGTGCAAGTCTTTATATCCTGCAACTGAATTTTGGCATTAATGTTCTTTTGCAGAACTGAGACTACCACTCATAGCATTGGGCTATTAAAGTTAGTTTTGCACTCAGGTTTGTTTAGTACTTACTTTGCATATAATTTTTCCTTACTTTTCCTACATCTGCCATAGGTACTGAGAATCTAGTCAATGGTGGAGTCCTTGTCAGTTGGACAGAACCCTTTTGTGGAAGATTCAGCAATTTCAGGCCAAAAGCTCTTATCAAAACATCTCAATTAATCCCTCCTTATGATGTCACTACATACACACACGTGAGTAATGTTTTTTCCAAGCAGTTTAAAGCAGTGAAAGGATTAAATATTGAGTCAACAGGATGACTTTGGTGATAGGCACAATTGATACCAGCAACAGGAAAACTCATTTGGCCTCAAGGCTATAACTGAATCTGTGCAAGCATGATGAGGGACATAAGTTGGACAAGTGTAACACAGTTGTGTATGTGGGGCAGATGTTTTAGGATAGCATGTTGTTCAAAAGAATATGGAAAGAGTATGGAAATGTGTTGTTTTGTATTATTGGCAGCAAATCATTTTAAGGTGAATTTTGTTCTTTCTCTGCTTTACAGTTGTGCTTTGCATACAAAGGCTACATGAGCAATACCCTCAACATTGCAGTGTCTTATTCCAATACCTTTCTAGATACTGTGAAGAAACATGTGACTTGCCAATGGAATCTGAAATCCAGTCCAGAAAGGTCTATATCTATAAACTTTCATTTTATACATTTTCCTCAGTCCTTTTCTTTTTAATATAATTAGCTGCAATATGTATGCTTCTGACATATAGGCAATGGGACACACACTTAACAAATGAGAATTGAAACCACTTCTTTTGATGCTTTTGATTTCCAGTTATTTCTGGGATACAGCTCTAAGTATCCTTCCCCATTTGACTATGCTGGCTCAAGTAGCTGAGAGTTACATTTCATCTAGAAAAGTACTCTTATGTTGAAGAACAGAGACCGAACCACAGGCTTCTGGTTTCATTCCAATGAGTATATGATTTTGATTTGGCAGAGTCAAGGTATAGGACAGGGGATTTCAAACTTTTTCAGGTCATGGAACCTGTTAAAAAGAAAAGAAAAGCAATTCCAGAATTCTGAACAAGAGGCAGAGCTCTGATGAGAGACCATTAGTTTGCCTTTGAGTGAACTTGTGTCTGTTTGCTTGTTTGGCCTTAATTTCTCACGGACATCATCAAATGCTCATGGAAATGTATGGTGTCACTGAACACAATTTGAAAGCTGGTTTAGGAAATTCACAGGAATATTGCTAGGAAACTTGACTGGGAATTATCAAAGTCAAGGGTACTCCTTTTAAGATGTTGCCCATAGTAAAATCTGAACATGGAATTAAATATGCAGGACTGTTAAGCAAAATGTCTCCTTGCTTTTTCTGAATACCATGTAAAGTGTGATACTGATATTTCTAAACATTTGCGATATTTTTTTGGGGGGGGCATATAGATAATATATTTTTATTTCTGCTTTCCTGGCAGTTATAAAAATAGTCCTGTCATTCAAAGTTGTATATTTCCTTTTAAGTAGATATCTAATATAAATTCAGGTGACGAATGCAAGCATATATTTCTCTTTCAGCTGGAAATTCATATGCACCGACCTTTGGAGAGACTGCCTGTATAGTTCTGAATTCCTTCATGATCTTCCCAAAAATTCTTCAGTATTTTTGCACCAAGTTGATGTAGAAGCTCCTGCTGCTGCAACGGAGACACATGCCTGGTTTTTCATTGATGAGATCATTGTTTCAGATCAAGATGTATTTGGTAATCACATGTTTTGCTTTTTTTTCCTTTCTTTTGATAGATATAAGAGTAAAATACGAATGGATTTGGAGGGGCAAGAGCAATATTTTTAATCAAGAAATAAATGTTTGATAGAATTACAGTTATTGATAATTATTGGACATTTGGGAAACATTTCAGTTGTAGACTCTGGATCCAAATAATGGGAAGGGCAATCTGGAAAGAGGGAAAGAAGTGGAACAAGCAAAGTTGGTACATAAACCTTATATAGATATCATCATTGTCCCAATCTGAGACACCAATTACCTAAGAAATGTACGATTTAAACTCAGGGCTACACACACACACATATATTAGCAAATTCTTAGATTCTGCAGGATCTGTTCTTTGTTGTTTCTAGGGATAGTTTATATTGGCACTAAAGCCTTCTTATTTATCTGAGCATTTCCCTTAACTTAGTGAAACTTTTGAAGAGCAAGTTGAAATTCCCACATAGACATTTATTTTAGTGGTAGAGAGAAGTTTTGATATAGATCACAATGCAATTACTTTTATTTTAAGAATCTATACTTTATGCATTTTGAGTTTGGCTAGTGGTAAGTCTTGTCTTTTATAGCAGTATTATCCCAACTGTTTTTTTTCAGTTTTTCAGAAGGATCCCTGGTCAACTCGTCCACATGGGAACCTCATAGAATCTGTCTTGGTTGCTGGCATCCCACCTACATTTAATGTATCTTTTTTTGTAGCAAATTATCACAAGAACCTCCCTCTTCTTTCACTCAGGTAGGAATAAATGTTCATACATATTTATGCTTTGATTTCCTTCCTTTCTTCCTTCCCTCCCTCTCTCCTTCCTCCAATGAATCAGAGAAAGCCAGATAGGACTTTAAAAATAGTTGAGATGTGTAAAGTAGGCCAAACATATGGTGAAGCATCTTTATCTCAGGGACTTTCAGAGCAAGTCAAGGAACCCAGTTAGGACTTTCCCTAAATTCAGTTTCCATGCTCCTCTTCAGAAAGATGTTCCAGTGTTATTTTTGTTAATCCTTCTGTTGATCCTCATCCTGCCACAGGAAAAATGATTGGATCCTTATTTTCTGTCTCCAAGACAAGTTAAAGAAAGGGATTGGGAAAGTCCCCTGGATTTCTTTCTCCTATTATATTAGTTGGTGGAAAGACATTAACCAATTTACTCTTGTTCATTCGGCTGGGATTGGGAAGAGGAGGCAACTTTTGATAGATGGCTAAATTGGCACCTCAGTATAAAGTGTATTGTAATAATAAGGAAAACCTTAACACTGGAACAGCTAAGGATGACTTAAGACTGCCTTGGGGATAATTTGGGATCAGGTTAAGGAAATATCGTAAAAAGAGCAGAAAATGGAGATTGCTGGGGCATATTTGTGCTGTGATTAGATGCATGTAAAGAATGGCACTTAAGTGAATTGCATGCCTATGAAAGGCTTTAAATAGCATCCCATATGGATTAAAAAAAATCTGGATGGTCCCCAGATTGGAGCCAAGAGATAGTTGAAACTTTTCCAGATTGATGCAGCCCACGCAGAAAAGCTCAAATAGAAATAAGGATACAGCAAAGATTTTTCATTAGCTATTGGATGGATGGAATTCAATTGGGTAGTGAGTAGGGGAGGGATAATTTGGTATACAAGATTAAGAAGAAATGTTGAATCTTGCATAAGTGTGTGGGAGAGAGAAAAAGAGAGAAAATCTTGAAACTTATTTTTTTTTCAAGTCAGCTCTAGCAGAAATCTTGCATGCAATTTAAATACTAGACTAAATCTTAGAAATATATTTGAAATAAACATTTACTTATATAGTAACCAAGACCAGTGTTAGCCTAACTTTACACTATTTATTAATAAAATGTATGGACTAAATTTTTAAAGGGACACTTTATATTTGAAAAACACTGAGATTTATATGTTAATTTTATTTAACACTTTGGATTAGTTTTGAAAATGAATGAAGGTTTAGAAAAGATAAACAAAGCTAGTAATCTCCACAAGAGTTTCACAGAATCACAGGATGATAGTCAGCCTGTATGTGGAAGACATGTTGTGTCTTTGTTTACACTTTATATTGGCACATAAACTAATTAAGAATGCTTGGTGAAGTTTTCCTAATGTGCTTAGTTTATAAGTATATCCAGGATGCTAGAAATCGACTTTACTCACTATAACTATGGCAAATCTGTAATTGAACACAGCCAATAAATTAGGTTTTTGTTTTCCTAGAAGTCTTCCCAGAACTGTAACTATCGACATTATATCTTCAATCAGCACTCTTCAACTGTCTCCCAAAATTTAAACTTTGAAGCATATTTCTGTAAAAGCTTTGAATTTCGATATCTTATGTCTTTTCCTACTGCCATCTAGTGGTTGCTGAGATTTTCACAGCCATGGGTCCCATGGATGAATTGAACTTTTTAATTATTATTTTTTGTAAATGTGAGGAATTAAGAATAATTTGCTGATTGACTTTTACACTTTTGTTGGCTTTTGTATATAACTACTGCTATTTTTCTCTGATAGAAGGAAAACAAATCTTTTCTAATTTATTTTTCTTCTTATGATGCATTACTAATTGCGTAGGGACTGTATTTATGAAACTTTATGTTGGCTTTGTAATCTTTTTTTTGCAATGAGGTTTGAAAATATGTTTGCATAATAGGTATGGAAAACAATTTGAATTGTCTGTAATAAAAGCCTACAAAATCAAGTTTGAGTTATGTGTAATTAAACTTATTGTTTATATAAGAATCTATTTGTTTTTTCTCAGTTTTCCTTATTTTATTCAAAGTGCTTAATAAAAGACTTCTGGTTGTTTTGTAACTTTGCCATTCCAGATATTTGCCTCTACACATTGAGGATTAGAGGCACCATGTCTCCAAATGTCACTTGCCTAGGAAACATGAGAAAAGAAGAACAATAGAATTTGTGTCTTGTTTGTAGATTTCCTACTGATTTCTGGTTGGAAATGAACACCTATAAACAAATATTCTAGAGCAGTGGTCGCCAACTGGTGGGTCACGAGAAAATTTTGGTGGTCCACATAGAAATGTCACTCCCAGAGCACCCCTCAAAGCAATTAATCCAGGCTGCGCAGGAACACAAGGCTGCACTGCCCACATGGCCCGCGGGAACCTTCCCCGCCCACTCACTCCTTACCTGGCAAACTTGCCTGCTAAGTCTCTATTTTTCCTTTTTTTCCCCCGACCATCATCTGTTCTGCTGTGCCGGGAAACTTAGATTAGCTAGAAAGCAGGAAACAGTTGGATTTCTTGCTTTCTAGCTAATCTTTTGATCTTTGTCTCTGCTTAAAAGCAGAGATGGACCTTCCTTAGGACTGAAACTTCTGTTATTCAGTGCAGGTAGCCAGAATCATAGATCTCTAAGTGAATCTATGATTCTGTGAGCAATGCTATCTGCCTGCCTGTTTTGCCTGATTTTGGGTAAAAGCTGCTCTTTTTTAATAAAAAAATCAATATTTACATACATGGTATTTTGTGAGTTAATTTTGTGAGTTTGCTTGCAAGCAAATTTTATGTGGCAGACACAGATAGCCAATGGCAGAAAGATAGATAGATCTGTGATTCAGTGAGCAACTCAATCTGCCTGCCTGCTTTGCCTGATTTTGGGTAAAAGTTGCTCTTTTTTAATAAAAAAATCAATATTTATATAAATATTTGTAATATTTACATACAAGCCATGCCCACCCAGTCACATGACCAAGCCACACCCACAAACTAAGCCCCACCCAGGAACTGGTTAAGAAATTTGAATCCCACCCCTGCCTCTGTGTGTGTGTGTGTGAGAGAGAGAGAGAGAGCGAGAGAGCGAGAGAGAGAGGTTAGATCAGATTTCTCTCTCCCATCAACGTCAGCAAGCCACCATCAGTCAAAATTCATATTAGTGGTCCCTGGAATTTAAAATTATGAGTTTGGTTGTCCCTGAGGTCCAAAAGGTTGGCGACCCCTGTTCTATAGCAGGGCTCTCCACCTTTGGCAACTTTAAGACTTGTGGACTTTAACTCCCACAATTCCTCAGCCAGCAAAAGGTTTGCTGGCAAAGGAATTCTGGGAATTGAAGTCCATAAGTCTTAAAGTTGCCAAGGTTGGAGACCCCTGTTAGAGTTGCATTTGAAGTAGCCCCATTCTGAGACAGAAATGGTATTGCAAAACTTGCTTTTGTTTATTTGTTTTTTTCATGTAGCGGAGGTTTACCTGTGAAGGGACCAGAAGGGACTGATCAATTGTGGATGTCTACGAATGAGATAGGAATAAATTTGACTGTCCAAAGGATGCAAAGTGCAAGCCCACCTCTTGGAGGAACTTTTCAAATCCATCTGCCTCGCAAAGTGATTCCAGGTAAACTTGAGAATTGACATCCTCTTCCACAAATAAAGGATTAGCCAAGATATACCATTCATCCTGAAAATTAGGACACAGACAAATAATGGATGAAATCTATCTATGGCTGCTTTTCTATAATCATATGTATTATTTCAATGCATCAGTATACTTCTTAAATTAAACAAAATAATAATAAAGTAATAAAAGGCAAAATAATGATAAGAAAAAGCAAAAATAACACAAGTGTCAGATCTGATGCCATGCAAACAGTAATGAAAAATATGGTGTGAATTAATAATCATAGTAGACAAATTATAGAATAAAAAGGAAAAAATGCCTGGGAATTTAAATTAGATAAAAGTTGAGAAGTCTAGTTTAAGAAAGTCTGTATTTGCACCAGTATGTCAAGACTGCTTAAAAATAATATATATATGCTACAAATCTGATGTAAATTTATCTCTTAAATGTTGTATAACGGTTCTTTTGGTTACTTTTCATGCACAAAAAGCCCAGAATTCTTGGTCCCTTCATAAATTCCAGATATCAAGGTTATGAGAAAGCTTTGCTAGCTAAGGAAAAAACTAGATAAAGAAAAAAGTATTGTAGTGACCCATAGATCACATGCAGCCCTGGACAGCTAATAATGCAGACTCTGGGGAGCACTACACACCCCTTGTCCCATTATGGGCCTAGTAGGCTTCCCTGCAGCCTCCTGGGAGCAAAAATGGGATGCAGGGAGAGGTGTGGTGTGACCCCCCTGCAGCCAATTCTTGCTCCCAGGAGGCTGCAAGGAGGCCTAGTAGGCCCAAAACGGAGAGTGCGGGGGACTGTGCCGCACTACCCTGTGCTACCCAACCCCTCACACAATGCGCAACAGAGACCTGGAAATCAGCTGGCTGGTGGGAGGTGTACGCACATGTGCGGTGGAGCTGAACTGGAGTGACGGTTTGCATGCCCACAGAAAGGCTATAGGTTCGCCATCATGGACATATATCATTTCTTTGTATAAATAACCCTAATACTATATGTCACTCATATCATTTGCATCATGTTAGGATTATTGTTCAGGCCAGAGATTAAAACCAGATTTTAATCTGAAACTTTACTTATTTATTATTTTTCCATTTTCTTCCAGGTATCCCAGTGTCCATCTCTGCCAATCAACTCCACAGCCTTCTGCAAAATTGCAGTGATAATTTTACAGCTCAGTACATAAATGCTAGTGACTTTTTTATATCTAAGATTTCACACAACTCTTATCAAAATATATGGACACTGAGCTGGATTTCAATGATTGGTGATTTGCCTAATTTCATCAGGGTAAGACCGGTTGTTTAACCTATTTTATTCAGAATGTTTTATGTTAACATTTGTTAATTCACAATTTCTTCTCATAGATTCATTCCAGCTCCAAGTCTTTCTTGCTTCCCTGGTTGGTTTATTTGTCATTGTTATTAAACCTTTCAATCTTGCTGTTTGCAACATCTGGAATTCCCTGATAAACTCCAACATACCTAGAATTTTGATCCCACAGCGAAAGCCTATTGAGTCATTCAGTTATCTGATGTAGCTCCTTTCCAGCCTTTTTCACTTGGACCTCTCTGCTTCACAGAAACATCATTTTGGCAGGCACATGAGGAAATGAATTAACTGCATCCAACAGACTTCCAGTTTTTAGGAAAAAACATGATGATATTGAAACATGGGTGTTCTGTCTCACCTTCCCTTTCCCCCAAAAGGTGAAGAAATACACACACACACAAACACAGGCAGGCAAGCTGGCTCGGACTTCGCAGAGCTAATTCTTTGGAATTGATAATATTCTTGGCATTCCACCACGTCCTGCCTGCCAAGTCCGAGCTGGCAGCAATTATAAAATAAAGTTTTACTCACGGAATTAAATGTTTTTTTTACTTTATAAAAATCACAAGGTAGTCCACAAAACAATCATTCACGAAGAAAATGTGAAGTTAGGTTAAACTTTGTCCCATACAAAGTTTAAGGAGAAAACACACCCACTTTTATCCCCTGTGGGATATGGCTCAATGACTCAGCTCACTCTCTGACCCTCCCATGCCTCCTACGTTGCTGCTCACGTTTCTCCCTACGACGCTTCTTGGGGTCGAGCCGATACTCTTCCTCTTCACTCCCTGTCAGAGGCTGCTCCGACATGCCTTCCTCCTGATTCATCTCAGGCTGTTGCTCTCGGTTGTCTGATGGTACCTGAGGAATTACCAGGGAGGAAGGACCTGGGGAGGAAGGCATTTCCAGTTCCTTCCCCTCATCTTCCAGGTCCTCTTCCTCTGACAGTATAAGCTCAGGAATCGGGGCCACAACACTATCCCCCACTGCAGGGCCCTTCCCCCGAATCTGATGGTCAGGACATGGTCGCAAAGGGGAAATGGTCATGGAACATCCATATAAGATCTGGAGCATGGATCATGGAAGCATCCACCCAGGAGAGGGCCTCCAGCCCATCCCCCTGCCTCTCGATCAAATACTGAAACTGCCCTTTCAGCCAGCGGGAATCCCTCATGCTGTCCACCTTGCCTTCTACTGCACCATGCTCACCGGGTGCAGGTGGTGGATCAACAGCTGCGGGATGTCGGAGATAACACGAAGGGGTGTCAGGGACCAAAAGGGAATGGTGGAAGAGTGGATGAATCTGCATGGAGCACAATAGAATTAGTCGATAGGCTACGGGATTGATGACCGCCTCGATAGGAAACAGGCCAATGAACCGATGGTCCAGCTTCTTTATCGGACAGTCAGCCTGGAGGTATTTTGTGGATAACCTCACACGGTCTTCTACAGCCAGTGGAGGCATTGCCCATCGAGAGTGATCTGCGAACCACTTGTAGTCTTCCTTTGTCTGTATCAGTTGCTGCCACACAAACTGCTGAACTGATTGAAGTTCCAAAAGGAATTTCTGGGTCTCGGGAACAGGGGAATCCGATAGTATCAGAGGGAAGAACCACGGATGGTACACCACATTAGCGTAAAATGGTGTCATTTGGGTGGAGGTGTGCTGGGAATTGTTGTATGCAAACTACACCAGAGGGAGATAATCAGACCAATTGTTCTGCCATTGGTTTACAAAACAATGCAAGTATTGCCCGAGAATGCCAGTGACCTTCTCTGTCTCGCCATCAGTCTCTGGATGGTGCGCCAATGACAAGCGCACCTGCACCTGTAATGCTGTCATCAGGCTTTTCCAGAATTGGGCTGTAAACTGTACACCGCGGTCAGAAACTACACTATCCTGCAGACCATGGAGACAAAAATCATGCTGCAAGAACAGACAGACAGTTGTACGGGCTGTTGGCAGTGTATGACACAGAATGAAGTGGGCCATTTCTGTCAACATTTTTGGGCCATTTTTGTCAACCACCAGCAGCACAGTTGTAAATCCAGAGGACGGCAGCAAATGAGTCAAGAAGTCTATTGAAATCACTCCCCATGGTCTTTCTGGAGTTGTCAGAGGTTGGAGGAGACCAGGAGGCATACCCGTCGTGTTTTTTGCTTGCCGACATGGCACATAGGACGTGACATATGCGTGGACATCATGCTGTACTCGAGGCCACCAAAAAGTCCACATTACAAGATGGAGGGTCTTAAAAAACCCAAAATGGCCAGCTGCGGGGTTGTAGAGACACTGAGTCATAATAAGGGCTCGAAACAGCCCGTGGATATGTACAATCAGCCCCAATGCTTCAGTAAGCCCTCCTCCAAAGTCCATGGGTATTTGGGTCCAATCTCCCCTGTCCTCTGCTGCGACAAGGGTCCAGGCACTGTGCCTCTCTCACTTGAGTCCGCAAGTCCACCGGTTCCTGGACTGCGGTCAAGGATTCTGCTGGCAGTACCATCCACGGACGAAGGGGGTCCTCGGGGCAAAGGTACAGATCTAGGATGTCTTATTTTTGTGTTCCCTTTATTTTTTTTTGAGCAGTGTATATTATGTGCATAACAGAAACCTTTTTGAAAAGTTAATACAGATAGCCCTTGATTTCAGCAACTGTTCAAAGTTATGATGCTACTGAATGAATGATGGCTACAATTGGTCCTTGGAGTTCTGGCTCTCCCAGCACCTCTGGGATCAATTGGTCAGTCTGGATGCTTGGCAATCCACTTGCACTTACAACTGGTTGCAGTACCTTGTATTTGCATGATCACCATTTGCAACCTTTCCAGCCAGCTTTTCCAGAAAATCAGTGGGTAAAACAGCAGAGAAGGTTTCAAGTTGCTGAGGTAAGTTTCCTCTGCTGTGCAGTCTCCAACAGGGTGACTATCTATGCTCAAGCCTGAGGAGAGGGGGAAGGTTCAGTCAGTGGGTATGTTGTTTCGAGGCCCATGGAGCTCAAAAGGGGCCCCTGAAGGGGAACTTTTAAAAAATTTTTTACAAAACCAAATTTTTAAAAAGAAAAACAGCAGGACAGTGTGTCAACCTGGATGCGCCTGGGTGGGGATAGGGTGGGGATGGTGGTGGCGGCTCGCATCAAAACACTCCAAAGCTGGATCAAGTCAATTCATCGGAGGGCAAAAGGAAAGAAGGAAGGAAGGCTGTCCTTCCCCTGCAGCAACGGCAGCAATGATCACTCAGCCCACTTCTCACCCTGTTTAAATACTTTGAAGTGCAGGATGGTAAATCGGAGTAGAGGAGAAGGTGGGTGAGGGATCTACTTGTGGGCTGCATGGACTCCAACGCTGCCACTTCTCTGTACTTTGTCCTCAAACCCAATCTGCTTTGCTGCCCTGGCAGACCCTCCCCCTTTTAAACAAGTCTCTTGATTGGTTAGGAGTTACGTAGGTGCAGGGAGTAATGCAAGATCCACGGGGGGGGGGGGGGTGGGGCAGGTGTTAACTTAATGTATAGATGAGGGGGGGCATATTAGTCTTGTTCCAGCACTTAAAAATCATCTTGGCGGCCCTGACTGTGTTTATGCCCTGATGAGCCACTCATGCATTCCATTCATTATCCTGTCAGCCATTTCAGTAAACCAGAAAAATACAACTAGATGGATTAATTCTACTTTATTGTAAGGCTATATAAATAGAATCTTGCAAGTTTGAAGGTACAAATTTTCCATTGCCACTTTTAACTGCCTGATCAATTTGGGTGGGTCTTTCTTAATTTTTTTCTGCTGATTGTTAAGCCATTGGGAGTTGTCCCCCCTTGTCTGCTTGTTTCCTAGGCATCATCTCTACCTCTCATCCCTCAAGGTTATCGTCATCTACATTTAGGCTAGGTCACACTAGCCGACGGATGCAAAATGTATGTAAAAAGGACACAGCGGATGAGCAAATTTTCCACCCGTTGTTATCCGCTCTCAAAAAAGTGCCCCAAATTTGCATAAACAGAGGCAGACAACAACGGAAAGGAACGGACGGTGAGGAAGGATTGCAGTTGGGGATGTAAAGTTGGAAGTTGTAGTGAGAGCCTTGAGCGGAGTGAGAAGTGGATGACAATCGCAGGGCTTCCGGGGGAGGAAACAGCGAACGGACGCTTTAGCGGAAGGAGAGGATGCATAGGGGATGCGTAGACGGATATGTAGCAGTATGCAAGTTCACGGACGCTAGTAGGATGCATAGCTGATGCGTAGGGGATCAAAGCGTTCATGCGCATGAGGAGAATGAATATGTATTTTGGTGTAAGTCGCGGGATATAAAAGGATGCAGCTTGCCAAGCAGGTCACCATTCAGATAGAGATCCTGCTGCCGAGAAGAATCTTGAGAGAAACCATGGGGGAGAAGAGGAAGCTGCGTTGCTTACTGCCTGCCAGCCCTGGCAAGAGGACAGAACACCACTTCCACCGCACTGGGCATGATCTTGACTGCTGGTGCTTCTGCTGTACTATGCTGCTTTGCGTGTCTTCCTGTGTTCGCTGGATGGGTGGCTGTCTGCTGCTACTTGGTGGTCCTGCTGGTGTCTGCTGGTGTCTCCTGCTGCTTGCTTACTGGTTTCCTGCTGCTGGTTGCATCTCGTGCTGCTGCTGTCCTGTGGTGGACGGCTTTCCTAGCTGGATGCTACTACGTGCCTTTGTGCTGGACAGGCCCCATGAGTAGCCCTCATGTCCCATGCTGACGAGCCCTCGAGGGCTAGGAAGAGGCAAGGCAAGGAGAAGTGGGAGAGGAAACAGTACTGCCATTTCCGGAAGACATGAGGAGGAGGTTGCTGAATGGCGAGGGAGAACGAACACCTGTGGAGGAAGGCCACAGGCTCTATGGCGACACCAGCGGGAAGCAGCAGCATGGAGAGAGAAGAGAAGCCTGGGCTTACACTTCAGATGTCCTACCCTGGGGTGGTAGAAGCACAACCTGCACACCTTATGGTATGGAAGCTGCACCGAAGAAATCCAGGCACGCCGCTGTCGACTCACTGCCAGGTAGGACATTATGTCGTGGCCAGTGTAGCTCTGGAGGTGAGATACGGCCACGAGGAGCACCCCTATGTCAACCCTCTCTCAGAACAGCCTACAGAGAGCCATACTTTCTTCTAGCAGGAGACAGGCGTGACTTGTCAGCAGTGTTCTTTGGAGTGGCCCCACGACCTAGGGACAGAGCCACACTGTCGCTTGTGAGATCTAGGGACGACAATCAAGCAAGCACCTGATCTCTCTACTGCCGCCTGGTCCACTTGCATACCATCTCCAGACCCGAAGCCTATCCTCGTCGATCACATCATGTGGCTCAAGCTACATCCGAGGCCCAATACCAGGTGATGAGGGAAGGAATCACAGCTCTTCTACCACCTCCTAGCCCAGCTGACCTGCTCCTACATCCCGGTCTGCCGCTCCACCCCAAGGCTGATGTACAGCTTCCAGGAATTTAGCCAGGCCACCTGCACCTACTCCATGGCTAGCGAGTACGCAAGGATTCCCACAGCGAGGCAGCCTTCCCAGTCCAGACTCAGGTCATCGTAGCCAAAGACACCACAGACGCCTCAGTGAACCAGCTGCAGACCAGAAGCTCACTACAATCCTTCTCCTCACCCCTACAGTCAGAGCCCTTCTCAGCCATGCTGTCATCAGTGTTGGTGCCTCAATCCCAGGTCTTGAGGAAGTGCTCTCAACCTCACGGGACTGAGTCGCTTCTGAGAGCTTCTGCACACACCATTCTCTGTGTACTTCTTGGGCCAGGCACCCATGGCGTCTCAGACCAGCATCATAACAGCCAACCTCGCACAGGTCTGGCCTTTGAATCTGAAGACATGGCGACGCATCAGAGTGGACTGAAAAAGTTGCCAGGACTGAGTTGTTACCTTTGTCCTTATTTTCTTTAACAGTTTAATTCCTTTCTTGTTTTTCTTAACATTGTATGCAGTCTTTTTTATACAGTTTTGTTATAATAAGGTTATGTGCTTACACACCTGGTTCATTTTTTTACTATAATAAAGTGTTGGGGAAAAACTTTGAAAAAAGGGTTAAAGCCTTTGCATGCTTGTGGATGGGTAAGAATAGCTGTGGATGGATAGCTGTGGGTTAGGATAGTTGTGAGATGGGTAGAGTAGCTTGTGGATAAGTAAACCTCCAGGTGCAACATATTGTGGACTGTAGTGGTCCAGACTACTCCCAGCTGCCACAATATAAGTCCTTATATATTATCAATTAACAATTGTAATCAATTGATCAACACGATTTCAATGCATAAACAAAATCGTTATAATGCGCTATTTATTTGTAGGCCACTTCAATATACAATGGCGACTAATCTTCATAGCGCGATGAAGAAGATGGGCTGAAGGAAGCATCCATTAGTATCTTACACTTCTTCTTGCCTATGTCCACTGCTCCAGTGGGGAGTTGCACCCAGTGTTTCAGAGGTTGTCGGCTGCTTCTGTCCCTTTCACGCTTGATAGTCTGTTGGGGCCGTTGCACATCCGACAGTGTCTATTCAGGTTTCGCCTTGCCTCCATTACCAGGCTCACATGTACCTATTGCCTTGTTTGGAGGGTCCACAAAGTCTGTTCTGCAACAGGCATCGGGTAAGCAGGTGCGCATGAGATTGTGCAATGGATTGCATAGCTAGAGCTTTGCAGAACGATGCTCCTCACTGGTCTGTGGTGATTACCTGATGGTGGTGAGAAGTGACTTGGACCGTGTTTGCCAGGATGCAAAGGCGTTTCCACAACCGTCTTGCCCTGGACTAGCTGTAGTTTGAAAGTTCCTCTCTTCCTGGGTGAGGTGTTTCTGGAAGTGTAAGGGCTTCCATGAGGTAGGTTCTGAGGTAGTAAGGCGTTCATCACCCGACGATGAAGTACGGGCACATCTTGTGATGTCATTGGGTAGAGGGTCGGGATCTGGGAAACCCATGATGAGGTTTGCGTTCCAGCCCACCTTGAGGTCACTTGGCATTGTATATGCTGGCATCTTAAGCTGACCGTTGATCTCTCTCTTTT
>BHFT01060987.1:0-10510 GCA_004320025.1 Laticauda laticaudata
GATAGAGAGGAAGCAAAACGGAGGCAGTGAGTACAGAACGGAAGCATCGCGTTAACCAATGGATGGCAATTGTTTTTTTCCATTTTACATCCTCTTTCCATCCGTTGGTGCAGTGAGACAGGGGCTTTAAGAAAGACTCAGCATTAATCTAAATATCACAAAAGAAATGAACATTTTTTAAAAAAAATACAATATTCCTCTAAATAGTCTGGCTTACAATCGGATACAACAAACTAATTGTGAATGCTACCATACCAATCCTTCATCAAACACTCAATAGCAAGAGCACTGAGACTTATATATCACTTCACAGTGCTTTGCAGCCCTCTCTAAGTGTTTTACAGAGTCAGCATATTGTTCCCAACAATCTGGGTCCTCATTTTACAGATCTTGGAAGACTGGAAGGCTGAGTCAACCTTGAACCGGTGAGAATCAAACTGCCAAACTGCTGGTCGCCAGCAGTTAGCAGAAGTAGCTGGCAGTATTGAATTCTAACCACTGCGCCATTTGATACTCACGGGCAAACTTATGTTGTGAACTATATAACATTATCGGTAACATTTTTTATCATAGAAGAATGAATTTTCAGCATTGTTGTGAATTAAAATGTCTTTTTCTCTTTTAACCAATAATAAGTCCTAGAGGAAAGTCACAATATGTGGCAATAATTAAAATAATAATTATTATTATTGGATCTAATTAGTATTACACTAATATAGTGCTGTAATTTATACTGAAATGAACGTAAATTTATAGTCCTTGTATAAATAGAACATATTTGATATTGTAATGTTATCAGTAGTTTTGTACTTTAGCAGATACAGTCATATGATGAAAACATAAGTCAATCTTTGTTATTCTCTAAAACTTAGCTTCAGTACAACTGAAAATAACAGCCAATCTTTAGAGTATAACAAATTGACTTGTTTGTATCATTACAGCCCTGGGATTTTAATCAACCAAATAAACAGCGTTCAGAGATAAAGGAGAATCTTTATGGGATCTTGCTTTTGTAGGCTTGAAATGTCACATTATAAAATTTCCATTACACTTCAAGAACATTGAAGAAAATAGAACAATATCAGTGACTTCATGAACAATTTAAAATTGTTTAAAATTTCTTGTTATTTCTAGTTCTGCAAGTGAATGTCTCTACCAGTTTTGAATGAAATTAAGCATTTGAAAGTTAAAAAGGGACATTTCATTCAGAATTAATAACTATGTTAAAATAAGACATTGCTTGTAGAACTAGAAATAACAAAAATTTAAATTGTTCATGAGTAGATTAAAATCTCAGGGCTATAAACAAGAAACTTCCTGGAAGAAGAAGATATCAAACTATTTCTGCTGTCTTGTAAACATCTGTGGTCACCAAGATCTGAACTGATTCATTGAAGACCCATTATCTTAATTTGTTTTATTGCGTGAGATAAAATTATGCCATCAATTCATTTGAACAGATATTCTAGAAGAGTTGCTGATTATTATTTTTTGAATTATATAGTTGGACATTTGAAGAATGCTAGCTATATTAATAATATATATGTTATATAGTATTGATAAAGGAAGAAAGAAAAAAAACAGCTTCTGATCTTGTCAAAAAGTTAAAAAAAATTGATCATTTCTCCCGTTTTAGAATTATATTATACTACTCTTCTTCCCATAAACAACACTTTTAATGAAGAAATCTAGAAATCAATAGTTCACTTTTTCCATTTCAGTTAAAAGTCCATAATAAATCTCCAATGTTTTATAAAAATACTTATTGTTTTGTCCCTAATCAAACAAATGAAATTTCCATTTCTGCAAATTCTGTCATCTTCCCAATTTATTCCTCCATGTGAATGTCTCTGTATTTTTCCATCTTTGTGCATATAATAACCAGATTG
The DNA here is from genome assembly GCA_004320025.1 of Laticauda laticaudata. Lineage (NCBI taxonomy): Eukaryota > Metazoa > Chordata > Lepidosauria > Squamata > Elapidae > Laticauda > Laticauda laticaudata. The sequence continues at coordinate 1,890 of BHFT01060987.1, forward strand.
CGGTTAGCATATATAAAAGCAATTGTCCATGAGTCCTCTCTAATTTGGGGATCCATAAGTCCTAATAAAAAATCTGGTTTCATCTGAATATTAATTTTTAAAATTTGTCACATCATCATATTTATGCTCAGCACATTCTTGCATGGTAATGCATGACAAAGCTGACTAGGCCATTTTTGAAAGCTATTCATATGTCACAATTGCCCCTGGTGTAGACTGACTCTGAGAAAGAGGAGGAACAGCCAACAGGCTGTTGTATTATAAATACAATAAACAGAGGATCAGGGAAAAGCAAGGTTTACTCAGGAGGAGATTATCATGGTCCTCCTCATGGCTTGCAGCTGGGAGCTATGTATATAAGTTTGTAACTGCGCAGTCAGAATTGCTGGAGTCAAAGTTTAATATTTTCTTTGAAGGAGGTTTATCTTTGCTGGCTTTCTTCCCATGGACTCTCCTCCCTTATCTTCCTGGAAATGTATGATTAGTTATATTGGCTTGCTTTGGAACTCTTGTCAATGTGGTTTGTTTTGGTTTTCTTTTGCCTCATTATTTACTTTTGTGACTTTAAACTGTGCCTAATAAAACAGTGAAGTTAAGTTGAAGGCATTACCGGACTTTAATGAATGTTTTGGGTTATTTTGAGAGACTACGGGTCATCACAACAATCCCTGAGATTCATTTAGTTGGGACTACAGAGCAATTTTTTTTTCAGTTGTTGATAGACTATAGCAAGGGTCTCCAACCTTGGCAACAAAGCTGGCTGAGGAATTCTGGGAGTTGAAATCCACAAGTCTTAAAGTTGCCAAAGTTGGAGACCCCTGGATTGTAGGACTCCCTTCTGAAGGATCTAATCTCATTTTTTTAAGGAGAACCTTCCTTCATATTGTTTAAAATTATCCTTTTCTTGTGTTTTTCTGCTGCTTCTTTTGGTTTTACACTTTTATGTTTTGGACTCATAGTTTCTTGTAAGCTGCTATTACTCGGTAGGATGGTTTATCAGATGTTTACCAGAACATTCTAATTATATACAAGTATAACACAGGAGGTCTGTTATTATCTTGTTTTAGCAGAGTACAACTAGACTGGACTGCAAGGACAAGCAAACTTTTAATGAGACACTAGACAATCCATAACCCTTTAGGTCATTTTTTTCAGAAATATTTCCTTAGCAGATTCCTCAATGCCTTCAACAATTGCAGGGCTTCTAATGTACTTGGTAATTTCTTAAAAATTCAGGTAAATATTCAGAGTTATATCTGCCTTTAAAATAGTCCATGTTGGACCATATAGCACTGTCAAACATCAGAAATGCTTTATGGCAATTTATGTTGTCATAAAATATGTTATGATAATTTTTATGTTACAAAATGTTTTCTATCATTTTCCAGATTTCAGTCATGAAATCATGGAAGTCATGGATCCTGGATTTTGAATGCATTCTGTAAGATAGCCTATTTGAGGTACCTTGGTTAAAAAAAGTTTTGTCTTATGATGTAAAACATTTTGCCTCTTTAAAGATTACAGACACAAGAGTTTGAATAGTGTGTTTCGATTCAGGTCTAAATGGATGGTCTAACAGAATTACAAATTTGTATAGGTTCTAAAAATGATTGGAAAACAGGTTTGATGTTAATACTCAAGGGTATACCATAGGTTTATCTATTATTCAGTGAGATTTTATCATGTCTTACTCAGTTTAGTTTTAGTCAATTACATGCCACTGCCAAAAAAAAAAAAAAAAACCTCNACTGCCAAAAAAAAAAAAAAAACCCTCTTAGATTTAAAGGAGTCTTTCCACATTCTGTAGTGGGAAATTGAGAGAATCATGCCTCAGCTGTGGATATTGAATCCTAGAATCCTCAGAAACCAGGAATGTTGGGAATGCAATTCCATACAATCAGATAGTCTCAAGAAACACTTCAAAGTTTTCACACAAGAACCATCTGGGAAACAAGGGTTCTTTTAAATCCTCATAGAGACAAATATTGTCCTCATTCAGCTTCTGTATTTTTATTGGAGAAGAGCATTACACTACTCCTAACATTTATTAAATTACTTAAGAGTGCAAATGGCATCAGTGTTGAATGGAATAATCACATGTTTATATAAAATTCTCAATAATTTACTAGTACTCTTGGAAAACAGAAGAAAGTATGTTTCACCACAATGATTTTGTCACGTTTTATTTCAACATTAACATTTTAGAATTCTATGNAGAAGAAAGTATGTTTCACCACAATGATTTTGTCACGTTTTATTTCAACATTAACATTTTAGAATTCTATGTGATCAAGACAAGAAGTGTTACTGCCACTCTTAAGGCCTTCATAAGACCACACCTAGAGTACTGGAATGGTTGCAGGAATTGGGTATGTCTAGTCTAGTGAAAAGAAGAGAAGAGGAGCAATGATAGCAGTGTTGCAATATTTGAGGGGCTGCCAAAAAGAAGAGGGGGGGGGTCAACCTATTTTCCAAAGGAAGATGGCAAGACAAGAAACAATAGATGGAAACTAATCAAAGAGAGAAGCAACCTAGCACTAAGAAGAAATTTTGCTAACAATGGGAACAAATAACCGGTGGAAAAGCTTGGCTTCAGAAATTGTGGGTACTGCATCACTGGAGGCTTTAAAGAAAAGATTGGAAAGCCACTTGTCTGAAATGGTATAGGGTCTCCTGCTTGAGCAGGGGATTGGACTAGAAGACCTCCAATATCTGCACTGCTATTGCTATTAATCTTCTCATTACTCCTGATCACCCATCCCCTCCCATTTGTGACTTTATGACTGTAACGTTGTCACTTGTATCCTTACAATTTATATTGATTGTTTCCTAGTATGATTTGGTTGCTTATTGTACCCTGTGACTATTATTAAGTCTTGTACCTGATGATTCTTGATGAATATATCTTTTTGTTTATGTATACTGAGAGCATTTGCACTAAGACAAATTCCTCGTGTGTCCAATCACACTTGGCCAATAAAGCTATTCTATTCTATTCTATTCTATTCTATTCTATTCTATTCTATTCTATTCCATTCCATTCCATTCCATTCCATTCTATTCTATTCAAACTTGTAAGAGAAATCACAAAACAAAACATTTTCAGTTGGGTTTGTGATCAAAATGTTTGCAGAATTAGAAAGAACTTTAAAAATAATCTTTTTCAATCCCCAGTTCATTGCAACAGCTTCTAGAACATGGGTATCAAACCCTATTCCATCACATGACATCACATTATATATTGTGACTTTTTTGTCATTGTAGAGCTGTGGTGGGCATAGCCTGTGGGTGATGCATCTGGCCCATGGGCCACCAGTTTGACATCTCTGTTCTAGAACATCTCTCTTAGATGACCGTCCTGATCCAGTGAAGGAAATCTTATCACTTATGACAACTTGTTCCAGTGATAAAATGTCATGTCTAATTTGAACCAACTTTGTTGTAGTTCTAGCCAATTGGTTGGGTCCTACTTTTGGAGCAACTCAGATTAAGGCTTTTCTCTCTTTTGTATGGGAGCCCTTTGAGATATTGAAAGAGTGTTATTACATATCCCCTTAACATACTCTTCTGTAGGCCAGCTATATACTTATTTATTTAACTGATCCTGATAGAACTTGGTTTTCAGATGTATCATAGTCTTAGTAAATTTACTCTGACCTTATTTCAATTTGTTATTGTCCTTTTCTAACTATAGTGCCAAAAACAGGATTAAGTATTCCAAACACAATTGGACTAGGACAAAATACAGGAAAATAATTACTTTCTATGATTCCCAAGACATGTTTAACAAGAACACCCAGATTCTTTTCACACACACTGCTGTAAAGCTACCATGGATAAGCCAGGTCTCTCCCATTCTATATTTGTGTTTTACTTTACATTACATTTAAATTCCATTTTACTCAACTGAGTTCTCTATTTAAAGTCATCTAGAATTTGTTGAATCTATTCTGTGTCTGTCCTCTAAAATATTAATCATCCCTCAAAGCTTTGTTGATATAAGTGCTTTCAGAGGACCAAATTTTAGAATATTTTTTTCTACAGGAACAAAGAGACATAGCCAAAATCCAAATATATATTGAAAGTTAAATACATGAAGCATAAATGAATTTTCTATAGAATTTGAGTACAGTCAAGCAAATTGTACATTTTGAAAAATGTTCTTCAGAGTTTCTGAAAAACAAGAATTTGAAAAAATGGTGGCTGATGTTGACCTCTGCATAGTTGAGTGATTATTTGCAGTGGTTTTATTTGTGGCATCAGGCTTACAATTGTCAGTGCATCCCTTATTTTAGCACATAATTCAGAAGTTTAAAACATTCAAAGTTTGGAGGTATATGTAAGTCATTTGCTATGAGATGAATGGCAAATACATTCAATAAATAAATAAATGTACCTCAATAAATTTACAGTGAGATTTGTTGACTATGTGACTTTCCATGCAAAGTATCTATTTATAATTTAAGTTAAAAATACTTCACTGAATAATTAATATAGGAAATAAAAAAATTAGACCATTAGAAAGGAATAAAAATATTTTGTTAGTCTCCAGCTACAGAATAGGATAATTTATTTACATTCCATATGATTGATGAATTTATTTCTTGTATGTTAAGAATTTAGTCAAAAATGCAGCCTGGTCATAGAATGGAAACAGCATGGTTTATGATGGATACCCTCCATTGGTATCTGAGGGATGCCAAGTGTGGTTGGACAAGGAATTTGTCTTGGTGAAAATACTCTCAGTGTACATGAAAAGATACATTCAAAAAAAAAAGATACATTCGTCAAGAATCAGAAGGTATAACATGTAGTGATAGTCATATGTTACAATAAGCAATCCAATCATATTAGGAAACAGTCAATATAAATCGTAAGGATACAAGCGACAAAGTTACAGTCACAGAGTCATAAGTGGGAGGGGATGGATGATAAGGAGTGATGAGAAGATTAATAGTAATAGTAGTGCAGACTTTGTAAATAGTTAGATAGTGTTGAGGGAATTATTTGTTTAGCAGAGAGATTGCTTTCGGGGGGGGGAAACTGTCCTTGTGTCTGGTTGTTCTGGTGTGCAGTGCTCTATAGCGTTGTTTTGAGGGAAAGAGTTGACAGTTTATGTCTGAATGGTGAGGGGTTTGTAAATATTTTCACATCCCTCTTTTTGACTCGTGCAGTATACAGGTTCTTGATTGAAGGCAGGTTGGTAGTAATTGTTTTTTCTGCAGACCTAATTCTCCTCTGAAGTCTGTGTCTGTCCTGTTGGGTTGCAGAACCAAACCAGACAGTTATAGAGGTGCAAATGATAGATTCAATAGTTCCTCTGTAGAACTGTATCAGCAGCTCCTTGGGCAGTTTGAGAAAAAGCAAGCAAGCTTCAACTCTGGACTTATTCCCATTTTAATTGTGCAAATGATACCTTTCTATTAGGAGTGACATTCATGTGCTTTTTACAGGATAGAAATATGATTTCATTATTATGTCAATACTTTAGTGAAATATGGAACTGCAATCTTGTGAGAGCCTTCAGTATAACTAATAAAAAACCTTTTACCAAAGGTCTCAAGATCCACATGTGGATGAACATCATCTGAAACTTACAAGGGCTGTAATATATGAGTTTAGCAAATGGAACATAAAAATAAATTTTAAAAATTCTTCTGATGTGCAGAAGGACAAAAGTTCTGTTTTATCAAAGTGCACTAAATTAACATCTTCTTATATGTAATTGATGGAAAGATTACTGAAATGTTTACAAACCTTCAAAGAACATTTTAATGGAGTGTCATACTTTAAATTACTTTTTCCATAAGATGAAGCACATCCATACCAACTTGAGGAGGCAAAGAAAAAAATGATTAAGATTTTAGAGGAATTAAAAGATAGATCTATTTTTAATCACTCAGTGCAACCTTGAAATTGTCTTTCATTCTGTCAAGATCATGTGAAGATCACAATTGTGGACACTGGAGCTATCCTAGTGCTATAGTGAGGTTACTGAATTTTTTTTTAAACAATTCTAAAGCTAAATGTTTGTGGAGATTCCCAAAGGGCTTTTTTTTTTTTTTTTCCAAGAAAGAGTNTTTTTTTTTTTTTTTTTGCCAAGAAAGAGTAACTATTCTAAAGCTATTATTTTTAATCTCATGATTTGGTTGCCCTGATCCTGCAAGAGCCCCATCTGTAGGAACAGATATCTTTGTATAAAGATGGTAGAGGTGGACGTCTCAGGTTGAGGTACATTAGAATATTTATCTGGATCTCTCTGAAGAGATAGATGGAACTGGGAGTATCTGGATTAAGAGGAAGCAAAATGTTAATATGGGGCCTAAGCAGAGCTTGTGACACCTGATACATCCTAGAGATTGACTCATTGGTACTACTGAGGTCTAGCTATTGATTTGTCACCGATGAATGGAACATCTTTGCTAAACTGTTTTTGTTATTTGTTATTGTTATTGCACTTACTGACTTTCCTACATTCCTCTCTTACAGAACTGAAAATATGCTTACAGTATGACTAAATGGATTTAAAAGAATTGCTTCTTCTCTTGAGAAAAATATATTTGGAATCTCTCTTTGATCTTTGTACCTTTCAATTAGCTTCTGCATTTGACTCAGAACTGTCTCCCGTCTTGCTATTTAATTCCCTTGCCTGATTTCTAAGTGTCTTTGCTTCACTTTTTATGCTGTAATGCACATGCACGACTTTTGAAAATTGTGGCATAAGAGTTTTTATTTCCCTCTTAACAGATGTTTTTTCTTTTCAAATTTTAAAGCATAATGCAAAATTTAACAAATACAGATGAAAAAGGACTAAAAAGGAAGGACTATGAATATATATTTCTATTCTAGCTGAAGAGAACTAGTTCAAAATCCAAAGAACCAAAGGTTGTTGGTCCAATACATGTGCAATGAACTCCACAACACAGAACTGCTTTTCTCACACTGTATCATATCATATTCTCTGTATAAGGCAGATCACTGTTATTTCTCACCTTCTGGGACAAGTATAAAATGTGAATCCTAGCTTCTGAATAACCCAAATAACAATATCAAGAATATTTGCTTGAGAACAGGCTACATGGAACTCCCTGTGATGATATTAACAAAGGAATCTTAATAATGAAAATAATAAATCACAAGTTTTCATGCTTACATTTCTGTTCAAATATCTCATGATGTATTAACCATTGATCATCCTTCTTGGATGACATTCTTAAGCAGAAAAAGAAATATTCCCTGTGTTTATTTAGAATTGCTGACAATGTAGCTGGGATATCTTCCATGCAGAACAGTATTCCTGAGCCTTGGCCTTGCTTATGTCAGCTTTCCACATTTTTATAACAACCTGAGACAATATCAGTAAGCAATCATGTTTCCTGAAATTTAACGAACAAGAGCTATCCAGCCTTAAGCAGTTTTCATGGTTGTGCTATTCAAATGCTACTAGTAAATCAAATTCTGAGGATATGAAATAAGGACTCAGCCAAGGCTGATTCATAGGTAGATGTAAATTACATGTGTCATGACTGAACTGTGTCATGACTGAACTGAAATAGCAGCTTAGAGTATAATTACAGTGACCATATTTTCTTGGAAAAAATAAAGGACAAACTCAAAAAATGAGAAAATCCATGTCATAAAAATAGAAATATCAATAATTATTATTATTTAGAACTTTGTTTTACACAGGAAAATTTATGAGCAAAATCCAGAAAACAATACAAGCATGAATATTCTCATAAAAATATATAAAATCAATATATGTAATTTTATTTTTGAAATACAATTCATTTTCCTTAACTAACATAAATGAAAAAGACTGCATTAAGTCATATTGTTTGTATGATAAAAATTAATTAACCAAAATAAAAGACAAAAGTGACTTAAATAAATCTTTCTAAACTAAAGAACTCATCTTTATAATCAGGGATGTATGGTTGTTGAACATCACATGTGAACTAGATGGAAATGCTTCAGTACTAGGTTTAAATATAAATATTCTCAAAATTATGATAATGCATAGAGTTCCGTAGGAATAAATGATCATGTGAAGATGGCAAGGAGGGAAAACTACAGATATACCCAGGGGTCTTGTTTATTTTAGCAATAGCCCAGGAAGAGGCATCATTACCATTATAACAGATGTCTACTACTGTGACCTCATCTGGGGATGTTCATATGATGCTCTTGTTCAGTGTATCTCAACATTTGACAACTAAAAGATGTATGGACTTCAACTCCAAGAATTCCTTAGGTAGATCCTTTCATGCCCCTGGTGGAGACTGAGGGAGAGGAGGAACAGCCAACAGGGAGTGGAAGTGTGGTTCCAGAGGTGGTGGAGAAGGCTGGGGAAGGGCAGAGGCCAGCTGAGCAGTCAGAAGAGGACCTAGGCCCATCTCCTATCCATCCTAGGGCACGCAGGGAAGAGAGAGTCTTGATCCTCCTCATGGGCTGCAGGTGTGAGAACTGCATAAGAGTTTAGACCTGTGTTCTGGCAAACGCTGGAGACAAAGTGTGTTTTATTTTGGTTTGAGGTTATCTTGATTGGCGTCCTTCCAACAGACTGTGCCTTGTTATCTCCTTGAATTTGGTAAATACTTCTCCTGTTCCGTTGTGGAAAT
>BHFT01060989.1:0-10955 GCA_004320025.1 Laticauda laticaudata
CTCCTCCTCCTCCTCCTTTCCTAACCTATCCTATTCTCTGGGTAATGAAATGTGTGCAAAAAAACAAGGAAGCTCAGAGCACACCAAAGACTGTGCAGGTGCCTTAACAACTAGACCGAAATTCCCAACTTCCCCTAATCAGTTTCAAATGGGTAGGTAATGATGGGAAAGAGAAGCAAGGCATCTCAAGGGCAGCAGATGGGGAAAGCTGTTAATGAAAAAAAAAAAACAACCTAATTTCCACCAAATGCCTTTTTTCACCTTTGAAACCAAACTGTACTGTATTGTTCACCAACCTATTAGTTCATAAGTACCCTAATTAGGCTGTAGCTCCAGATTAATAGGATTAGCAATAGAGGCATTTTAGAAATACACCAAATTTCCTTGTCTTATGACTCTCTTGACATTTATAATCATGTAGAAATGCTAAATTTACATAGCTATGCCTAATTAAACATGGTTATAATTATCCCCCCGTCCAACTTTGTCAAAACAGAAAGAACAAACTGGAAAATCAAATGACAGAAAACCACCTTTATCACTTTTTTTTGTTTTGCCAATCAAAAAATGAGTTTTAATATTGTGTGTGTGTGTATGTGTATGTATATGTGTGTGTATTCCCTGAAAATATGACCCACCCCGAAAACAAGCGCTAGCCTGATTTTCACACCTGCACTTAATATAAGCCCTACCCCAAGAATAAACCCTAGTTAAGATCCATCCACTCTGTGATTGGACGAGGCGCAGACATAAAAGTCAAGGAAGGGCAAGAGTGGGGCTGTAGGAAGGAAGGAAGGAAAGAAGGGAGGGAGGGGGAGTGGAGTGGAGTAAGTTAATAAGTAGTTGGGAGGGAGGAAGGAAAAAAGGAAGGAAAGAAGGGAGGGAGGGGGAATGGAGTAGAGAAAGTTAATAAATAATTGGGAGGGTGGGCAGAAGAAAGGAAGGAAGGGAGGCAGAGAGAAGTGGAGTGGAGTGGAGGAAGGAAACATAGTTGGGAGGGAGAGAGGAAGGAAGGGAGGAAGGATGGAAAGAAGGAAGGAGTTGAGAGGGAGGGAGGAAAGGAGGAAGGAAAGACACGCACACACACAAACCATCACTTCTAGTCATTTATAATAGACATAAAAGCTCATGCTTTCCGACAATTCCCACAAAAACAATCACAGCTAAAATCAAATAATTCGAATCAGAGTCAATCAGCTTGAAAGGTAATTTAGCCTCCTACATGCTTTCCCAACTCCCCACCAAGTTAGGGTAATTTTTTTGAAAGGCATGAGGGACTTTCTACCTCTTTTATATTTGCTGACTGGGAAAATCTGGCAAATGCTACATGGATGTTAAAAAAAGATAGCAGTTGTATATACTGTATATAGATAAAACAACATTAAAGGAGATAATCTGCACACACGCACATGTCCTGTTTCCCTGAAAATATGACCTACCCTGAAAGTAAGTCCTAGCTTGATTTTTATACATGTGCCCTATTCCCAAAATAAGCCCTATTCCCAAAATAAGCACTAATTAAGATCCTGCCTACTCCAGAACGCATGGGTAAAAAGCTAGATGGAAGGTGGAGATGCCCTACTACTTACCTTTGGATAGTTGTAGTCAGGACTTGCACATCCCAACACTTGCCTTGCTGGCCCATTTCTTCTGCAGCTGGCAAGGCTGGCAAGGCTTTCCTGAAGGTCCTGTAGCTGATAACAAAGCTCTGTATCGATCCAAAGCTCTGTTATCCACTGCAGAGGCCAACAGAAAAGCCTTGATGGCTGCAGAAGTTCCTGAAGGCTGTGACAGCGAAAAGGAGGCTGGAGGCAATGCACTCAAGTAAGGTTAGTCAGTGGATGAACACCCCCCTCCAAAAAAAAAAGACCTGGTGCCTCTTTTGGTGCAAAAAAAATATAAGACAGTCTTTTTGGAATCCCAGAGCTAAATTTTGTCACACCATACAACCTGCATTCCCAGACAAAGCGTGAGCTCAATTTTTAGCCCTATGCTGAAAACTGATCAATACTTTTGGCACAAGGAAAACAGAACTGAATATAATCAACTCTTGTCTTGTTTCCTTTTAATGCGATTTTCTACTATATTAACAGCTGTTACGATAGTCTGCCTTTGTGAGCAGACATAATTCAAAATCAGAACGCAGCTGAATTAGATTAATTTTCTCTTGCCTGCTCACATTCCATTCTCTATTAATATTGTGTCTTCATTTCATTACCCCAAAGGATTATACAACCATGTTTCATAGCCTGTAATAAGATGATACAGACACGGCCAGAGTTGCTGGCACAAAGAGAGGTGATATCTAGACTTTCTCCAAGGATCCATGTCCAAAATTAATTATGCCAACATATTTCATTGCGCAAATAAGGAACGGAGGTAAGACTAGATCTTTGCTTGCAGAAGGCTCAGATTGACCACTGTGATCTTAGTGTTTGGGAGATAGTTTTGCATCTGGAATTGGGGATATGAACAGGGGTGGGCTTCAAAAATTTTAGCAAATTTTGGGCTCTGGAGGTTTTCCTCAAGCCTCCAGGAGGACAAAAATGGCCCCATTTCCGACCTTCCCAAAGTTTCAGGAGGCCTGTTTTTTGCCATCCCTGAGCCTCTGTGCATCCAAAATGGGCCACAAGGAGACTCCTGGGAGGGGCAGGGCAGGGCAGGGTGGGGCCAGCCAGGAGTTGGATTTGGGGGTTCTCCGAACTACACAGAATCTTAGCTAGGGGTTCTCTAAGAGCCCCTGCAAACCCCCAGCAACGCACCCCTGGTTACAACAGCTTAGTAAGATTATGACACACAACGACAGGTGGTCCCCGACTTACAACAGTACCTTTAATGACCATTCAAAGTTACCACAGAAGTGTAAAAAGTGGCTTAGAGCTGTTTTTCATACTCACAACCTCTGTAGGATCTCCACCTTCATGTGATCAAAATTCAGATGACAGTTAGATGGAAAGATTACAGGATGAAAGATAGTGTTACTATGTATGATTAATATCATTGGCATTAAAGTGGAACATTGAAATATTGAATAAGTACTCTAAAACAATCATGTATGTAAAAGTAGGATTTTATAAGTTTGATTAATGTAACTATTATTATTATTGTTGTTGTTGTTTTTAATATTATTATTATTGTTATTATTATTATTCATTGCACAGTCAGCCAGATGTTCAGACTGGGTTTGGCATTTTTGTCTACCTATTGAGTCCTTACCAAGGACCTGGGAGAGGCAAATCTGGATGTTCGATGGTGTTACAGATATCGCTGTAGTAGTATTATTATTATTGTTATTATTATTGTTGTTGTTATTGTTATTATTATTGCTATTATCATTGCTATTATTATTGCTATTATCAGTATGGTTGTTATTGTTATTGTTGTTGTTGTTGTTGTTATTATTATTATTATTATTATTGCTACTGTTTGTATCAAAATGAATTTTACCCAGAGGCTACGCTTTTCATGTATTGATACTGATGTATATTTAAAAATAAAAATCCAATAAAACTTTAAAAATAAAAGTTTACATAGCCCGGGATGTGGCTCAGGGTGTTTTGTGAATGCAGCAAACAAGGGATCCGAAAACAATCTGAAATCATCTGCACACATGCCTATTTTTCTGTTTGCATTGTAACTTCCAATTTTACATGTTCTTCAAGCTCCAAACTCTTTCCTGACTGTCATGGAAGACAAAGAAAAAAACCATAAAAATACAAAATTCAGATGACTGGCAATTGACTCATACTTATGACTGTTACTGTGTCCAAGATCATGTAAAATTGGAGGTTACAATGCTCCAACCATTGTAAATATATGCCATAGCATATTGCCAAGCAACCAGATTTTGGTCCTGTGAACATGGGAATGTGGCAATGGTTGTCTAAGTCTGAGTACCAATTCTAAGTCACTTTTTTTAGCCACTGTTTCTTTGAACTGTGAATGAATGGTTGTAAAGTCAAGGACTACCTGTAATTAATTGCACTGAGGCTTGCAGAGGAGGAAAATACCTGGTGGATTAGGCCCCGAGTCTCTCCGCATAACTGAGAATCACCCATTTTATTCATCAGCTGCTGACTTGATGACAAAAAGTGTGACATCTCTGTGATATCTCTCCCTTAATAGCATCTTCAGTAACTCTCTGGATTATTTTTTTGTATTTCAACCAGAGGTCAAGAGGGAGACAAACATCTCTGTTGGTCAAATCACTTGGTTTATTTCCTTATTTTATCAAACTGGGGGCTTCTTAACTGGGTTAAGAAAATTTTGAGGAGTGGTGTGGTAGCTTAGAAATGGAGCTCTTGCCTCACAATCAGGAGGCTGTGAGTTTGATCCTAGGTAGAGGCAGATATTGTTTTGACCAAGGCTTCCTGAGACCGTAATTAAGTACATGCTTAGTCCAAACAACTCTTGTTTTATTTCAATGCTGGGAATTATGTTCATTCCCAGCCCGTAATGAGTCCCAAACAGTCCCTCGAGATAAGCACTCACCTTTCTCTCCTGCCAACAACTAAAGGCCAAATTAACTGTAAAAACCCAACAGAAGTACAAAGTCTACACAGATCTTCAAGCTTTAATCTGAACAGAGCGAATGACTTTGCTTCCTACAAAGGGTTCTCTACTGTTGCATTTCCTTTATACCCTTGGGGAGGGGCAATCACCTCCAAGCCTTACTCCTGAGTTGCCCCTTTTGTCTTAGCTGCTCTTGCCTTCTGGCAGCTCTGCACACACGCGCACTGGGAACAGGCTTCCCCTGTTCCTCTGCCTCGCTGATGTCAGATTTTGGAGGCTCTGGAGACAACACATAACTCCCAGATGGTCCTGGCCCCATCTCTGTATTGGACGCAGGACCCTCGTCCCGGACTGGTCCCTGTTCCTCCCTACTGTCCGATTCTGCTGCTGTCTGCAGAGGCTGCTGGTGAATCACAACAGATATTTCTCTCTCTGGGCACATGGAGATTATATCTGTTGTGCTGAACAAAACTCCGCATTGGTGACAGTAAGGGCATCTGGCTATTAAAAGTCTCTGCTTGCTCCATTCAGTTACCCAGACTCCACCTCGCAAGGGATTCTGGGGTTGTTAAAAGATGATGATGATGATGAAGGTTAAGAAACTTTTGACACGGGATTACAGCCTGTATCTTGGGCTCCTAAAATAACCAACACAGAGTTCCACAAAACATCCCAATTTATCAGGTAATCACTTCCTAATGCACTAACAAGCAGCCTTCAATAATAACATCCCAGATCTTGCACTACCTCGGAATAATAACACCTTTCAACTTCTGAACAAATAGCCAAATGCACTGTTGTCTGCTTGCATGTCCATCAGCAGAAAGCAGGTGCAATAAAAATGCAGCATTTATAGCTGCTGACTTGGCATACAGGGAAGTGGGAAAGAGGGAGAATGCTTAACGAAATGAAATCTCTACATGAAATTATTCTGCTTAGGGTTGCATTATTTTAAACTCATCTCTGCTCTATCTTTTCCTTCTTCTTCATCTTCTATTGCTACACATCTTTCCCTAGCTAGCAGAAAAACCTAAGTGAGCTTGGCTGATCCCAATTTATTTATTTATTTTAAAATCCACTTTGGGAGGTTTAAGTAAAAAAACAACAACAAGAAATCCAGGACAAGAAAACCTTGAAGAGGAAAACCTGGCATCCCAATCCACACTTTCTTTCTCACAATGTCCCCTTTCCATCAGGATACTCTTTCTCAAAGCCCTCCCCACCCCCGGCCTCCCAATAATGCTTCATTCCTCAGGCCAAGTCTTCATTCCTTCACAAGAATCTATAAACCGTGATGGACTTCTGTTGTCCTAGGGAATGATCAATAATCATCCACACTGTTGTAGCCCATTTAATTGTGTAGCTGAACTTTGAAAACAACACGAGGCGCTGTGCAATTCCGAGACAAAAACCTTCCAAGAGAAACACTGAAGCCTTTAAAATGCCCCCACCTCCTTTCAACTGAGTTTATTGAGGTCTTAATTAAGGCCTGGTTTCCTGGCCTTGTATCCTCACTTGCTTGTTTTATAGCAAGTAAGTTATGTGGGGAAAAATGGACTCTCTCTCGCTCAATGAGTGGTTGGGTAAAAATAAAAAAATTAAAATTGTTCTTGTCCTGGGCAGCCTGTAGCCATTTCTTCATCGCCAGGGAAGCTGAGGTATGTGATGCTGAAGTCATCTTGATAGACAGCTGCACTGTAGCAATTAAGGCTTGCTGTTTCTGGCTACTTCTACCCAGAGGAGAAGACATCTTGATAGGCTCCACATGAGCCAGTTGACTTAGAAGGATAAACTATTATGCCAATAGTTTGCTTGTGCCCATTGCCATCCTGCTGTGAACATCTGGTTGTCATTTTCTCTCCACAAAGCTTGCTCCTGGCAGTGGAGGAGGAAGAAGGCTCACTTTCCCGCTGTCAACATTCAGAAACTGAAGAATAGAAGAGGCAGATTGCAATGTGGAAAGCATTGCAGCAAATGTGCCACAGAGACAGAGGAAGCAAATAAAGAGTATCTTTTAGGATACACACCAAGCACCCTGGCCTTCAAATAGATTTGTTATTGTTGTTATTATTGTTGTTAGTCACGAAGCCGTGTCCGACCCATCGCAACCCCATGGACAGTGTTCCTCCAGGCCTTCCTGTCCTCTACCATCTTCTAGAGTCCATTTAAACTCACGTCTACTGCTTCAGTGACTGCATCCAACCACCACATTCTCTGTCGTCCCCTTTTTCTATTGCCCTCAATCATTCCCAGCATTAGGCTCTTCTCCAGGGAGTCCTTCCTTCTCATGAGGTGGCCAAAGTCTTTTGAGTTTCATCTTCAGGATCTGGCCTTCTAAAGAGCAGTCAGGGTTGATCTCCTCGAGGACTGACCGGTTTGATCGCCTTGCAGTCAGTCCAAGAGACTCACAGTCTTCTCCAGCATCAGAGTTCAAAGGCCTCAATTCTTTGGCGCTCATCCGTCCTTATGGTCCAACTTTCACAGTCAAACATTGCAACTGGGAAAACCGTAGCCTGAACTATATGCACTTTTGTTGGCAGGGTGATGTCTCTGCTTTTTAGTATACTGTCTAGATTTGCCATAGCTTTCCTCCCCAGGAGCAAGCGTCTTTTAATTTATTTTAATTTCTCAAATAGATTTCATATAAAAGAGGTTAAGGGTAGTACTGCCCTCTTTGTTTTAGATGACAAGAGCTAAGGATGTGTCTAGTCTAGTGAAGAGAAGAGAAGAACTAGGGGATTATGCCAATATTTGAGGGGGAGAGGAGAAGAGGAGGTCAATCTATTTTCAAAGCACCTGAAGGCAGGATAAGAAGCAAAGGATGGAAACTAATCAAGGAGAGAACCAGCCTAGAACTAAGGAGGAATTTTTGTCAGTGAGAACAATTAATCAGTGGAACAATTTGCCTCCAGAAGTTGTGGATGCTCCATCAATGGAGATTTTTAAGAACAGATTGGACAACCATTTATCTGAAATGGTACAACAGGAGTTGTATCAGAAGATCTCAAAGATCCTTTCCAACTCTGTTGTTCTATTAAGGGGATAAGAAGAGCAGAGGGTTTCAGGAAAGGTATGTCATCAGAGACCCCAGGTGGTAGGTGAATTGTGACATCCTCTAAGGCCACTTCAAAAGTAATTTTTAATTTGAGAAAAAAAGAGAAATTATTAAATGCAGAAACGAGAGAGATGGAGGTATAGGGAATGGCTTTGAAGGGCAGGAGGAAGAGCTTCTATGAAGGAAAAGCTATTTTGCTGTTGTCATTATGTGAATCACTAGTCATTAATGAATCACGAGGTCATTAAGCAGATCCAGATTCCCCCATTGATTTTGCTTGTTGGAAATTGGCTAGGAAGGTTGCAAATGGTGATCAATTGACCCTAGGAAGCTGCAACCAACTGTAAAAATATGTTGGTTGTCAAATGGCCAAATCCAACTATGAAGACACTGTGACAGATGTAAGTGCAAGGATCAATCAGAAGTCACTTTTTTATTGCCATTGTCACTAAATGAATGATCATAAATCAAGGACAACTTGGAATGTATGGGAATATAGCAGCTAGAAAATAGGCTTCCTCAAATATATAATCCTACTTGTTCCTTGTTTTGAGAAAAAAAAACCTGTGCATCCTAAAACTATAGCAGAAGGAGCATTAAACACGGTGTGCTTTCATTCAAGTGATTAAAATTTCCTGCTTTTCATCAGTTTTCATTTTGATTATTTCTCTCTCTCTCTTGTGCATCTGTCTTAAATAGTAGTCTCTTTTACATTAACACTGAATAGGTACAATAGCTGTTTCCCAAAGCATGCTGGTAGGTGGAGGTGGCAAGTTTTGAGCATATTATTTAAAAGACAAAATCTCTGTTAACGAGACTAGCTTTGCGCAATCCATTAAGAACTAATGGAGAAGACATACTGTAGATGGCATGATCGTCTGTCAAATTCACTTTATGGCTACGTTCACACAACGTGCTTGACCAGGATACAGGGAAATTTAGAAGATGCATTCAAACAACTGGCTAAGCTTGCCTAGTGTTGGTGTTGCTTGCTGATTTCTCCTCATCTAGTGCTTTTATTAAAGATACAAATGAACAATATTTTTCAGATCCTCATGCAACCCAAGCTGAATAGTGATCACCTCCTCCTACAAAGATGACACCTATAGTCCCAAAGATGCTTTTTTAAGAGGCAACTGGACTTTCTGGTTTTTATTGAAGACTGTTCTGACCCAGCTCCCCAAACATGACAAACCCTCTGAAGTTAACTCAATGATTCCTTTATTTGGAGTGCCAGCAGCTCCGGCCAAAAATTACTCTCTCACATCAGGCTAACAAGTCCATCCAGCAGGGAGATGAATCGTCTGCCACATCTATTCATCTCTGCCCCTGCCTTTTATTCCCAGAGGTGGGGCTTCAATAGCGGTGGTGGCTCTTCCATCCCAAGGATCAGCCCATAGATTTCTACTGTTCTCCTCTCTTCTGCCTTCTGCGCACCCACACGTCAGGCACTGGACCCCACCATTCCTCCTCTTCCTCATCAGTCATCTCCAGATTGGGGGTTGTTGACTCTTCATCTGAGGGCTGATGGATGGCCCAAGATCCACCTCCATCTCTCTCTCTCTCTCTCTCTGCCAGCTTCATTTGCTCTTTGTCCTCAGAGCTCTCAGGTTGCCTTGATAGTGGCCCTGACTCCCACGCCTCCTCCTCTTCTGATTCGGTTCCTGAAGGGGCCGGCGGCTGATAGGCCACCACAAAGATTTTTAGCTTCTCATCCAAGAAGCTTCTTCAGCTCTGAAAACTTCAATGTTTTCAAAGAAAAAGCAGAAAGTCCAGTTGCCTCTTGAAAAAGCATCTTTGGGACAACCATGACCAGGATGACTGAGAATTTCCATAGAAATTTAGCATGAAATCTACAACTATGTCTACTCTACATAAATGTAGATTTATATTATGGGAACGGACATTTTTTCTGTCTAACAGAAAAGCTTTCACCTTTCTGCTCATATCCTGACTCTGGGGGTGGTGCTTATCTCCATTTCTTAGCCAAGAGAGCCTTTGTTGTCAGAAGACACTTCCATGGTCATGTGGCCAGTATGATTATACACTGAGGCTCATAGAATGCTGTTACTTTCTCACTGAAGTGGTACCTATTTATCGACTTGCATTTGCATGTTTTTGAATTGCTAGGTGAGCAGGAAGTGGAGCAAGAAACGGGGAGCTCATCCCATCATGTGGCACTCGGGTCTCGAACTTATATCCTAAAATATACCGAAATGCTATTGTTAGTGCTATTGAAAAGGTTACTGGAAAAATGGTTGTTAGTCAAGGACTATCTGTACTTTAAAGATCTGTGTTAATCTAAAAGTCTCTCAGCTGCATAGAATAATAGAGACAACCATTTTAACACTTGCAACACCATTGCTACTAATATGAAATGTTTATCTTATTTGAACGTTCGCATTTCCACACTGCAAAGAATTAACAGACTAATTCTATCTTTAAACGCTAATGCCAAATAATGGTCTATGTGCCTAAGTTAATTAGTGGAACTAGCTTGGGTTTAATTATTTCACTTGACTTGGTACAGTTTTGTACAATAATTCTTTTAGAGAGGCAAGTGGGATTGAGGCAGAGGAGATATGTGATTTATGAAAAGAAAACTTAAAACCATTTTGAGAGACGCAAGTACTCTCCCAAACTTGAAATTGGATGAATATTATTCTTTCTACTGAAATAGAAAGCCCCCTAAGTAGCTAGTGGGAGGGAGCAGATTTAAACTGTCAAGAGTATGTTTAAACCTGGAGAGCTTTCCAGTTGCATACTTAATATCTTTCCCCTGTTCAAGAAGGATGGTATTTATTGAATAATGGCAAAAAGCAGCCAGCTTAAGAAGAAGAAAAAGGTGAAGGGATTTTTAGAAATAAATTTGGCATAAACTACAGCATCCAGATTTGGTTGGGAAATTGCTTAAATTCCTTCTCGGTAATCCATAAACTAGCCAAGGGAGCTTTCATTAATTAACAAAGGGATAGAATCAAGATCACATCAAGTGTTAATACCATTTTATAATGTCCAGGTAAGAGCACACTTGGAATATTCCATCCAGTTTTGGTCACCATAATGTAAAAAAGATGTTGAGACTCTAGAAAGAGTATAGAGAAGAGCAACAAAGTTTAGGGGACTAAATGAGGAGAATGGAAGCTAAAACATACAAAGAATGGTTGCTGGAATTTGGTATGTCTACTTTCATGAAAAGAAGGACTAAGGGATGATAGCACTGTTCCAATATGTCAGGGGCTGCCACAAAGAAGAGCGAGTCAAGCTATTCTCCAAGGCACCAGAAGGCATGACAAGAACCAATGGATAGAAACTAAAGGCCCTGTCACACTGCCCAACGGATGCAAAATGGACACAACGGACGAGCAAAATGTTCCATCCGTTGTTA
>BHFT01060990.1:0-15757 GCA_004320025.1 Laticauda laticaudata
TAAGTAAATACATATACTGAAAAATGTGAGGAAATGCAAAAGATGTCTTGATGTTGATAACAATGTATAAAGTTTAGTTTTATGTTTTTTAAAATTTGGAAAATTAATAAAAAAAATTTTTTTTAAAAAAGAAAATCTTTGAATGGCTACTGTGTTTCTCATACAATAAGGCCAGGCCTTATTTTTTTTTGAGCCCTGAAAAAATGGCTAAGCCATCTTTTTGGGGGTGACTTAATTACCTCCCCTTGCATCCTCGGGCGGGTGGGCGGCGACGGCTTGGATGTTGACCTCGACGTTGGTGGGGCACTTCATATCAGGAGACCTTCCACCACCATTGCTTTCCCTTCCCCCATGCTGCTGCGGCATTTGGCACAGCCATGCGTGGCCAGCCAGGGCTCCTCCCTGCAACCGGAGCCCGACAGACACACTTGTCTTCAGCCGCTCCTGTCACCACCTTCCTGGTCATCATTCAAAGGCAAAGCCCATTCTTTTAAAAAACAACGCCCTACTACTGGTACAGCAAAGCCTCCCCTGCCCGAGAGGGCAGCCCAACCCCATGGGGAGGCAAATCTCCTGGGGCCACAGCGCAGGATCGGCCCACCCTGGGAGAACCACCCAGCTGCCCTTCCTGCCTGGCAGAGCACGAAGAGTTTCACCTGGGGCACCGGGCCCAACTGAGAGGTGGGCCCTCCTGCCCAGCAGCACAGCTTTGGCCAAGGCAGTGAGCGCCTCCCCGCCAGGCCCTCTGCTCATCCCGGCAGGATCGCACTAGAGCCAGGCGGGCTGGACAGAGCTGGGAAAGCGAGCCGCAGGTGTGTGCCTGCCTGCCAAATGAAAGAGCCGGGCCAACCTGATCTTGGCTTCCCAAGTCCCTCCAGCCCAACCCCAAAAGGACCACCAGGAGAGTCCCCCTGAGGCAGTGATAGCACCCACCCATCCGTGGTCAGGGAGGCAAGGCGACGGCACATGCCACATCCTCCTTTGAGCTGAGTCCTGCCCGTTGCCCATGCCACTGCAGTGTTTGGAGCTGGTGGTGCATTTGGAGATGCGTGGGGACGGGGATGGGATGGGTGAGGGGTGGAAAGGGTGGAAGGCTTCAGGTTCTCTCCACCGGACCCACCGGCCAGGGAAGCAGCGCTACTGTCACCTTGCCTCCCTGTCCGCGCACGGGTGGGCATTATCATTGCCTCAGGCAACGTCTCCCAGTGGCCCCTTCAGGGTCAGGCTGGAGGGACTTGGGAGAGCCCGAAACCGCCTGTCCTTTCCACCCCTTCCCCAGCCCATCCCTATCCCCACGCATCTCCAAATTCATTGTGAAGACCACATGCAATTCCAGGTTCAGAGGCAATTTGTCCTGTGTAGTATATTTGTTTTTGCAATAACAGTGAAATTAAGTATTTTCTTTTTTGGGGGAGCTTCATGGAGATCTTTGGCCAATGTGAGAAAATAATCTTCTTGTATGTTCACAGTCTAATTTTTTTGGCTTTGTTCTCAGACATTCTCCAAAACATCTATATTCTATCTGTGGGGCCACCTGAAAACATGGGCTATTCTACAAACTCATTCAAAGTTTTAGAGAATTGCTTTACCTGTAAACTTTTTTCAGTTTAAAGATTCTTTTTTTCAAGTCTGCATTATCCTAATCACCACAACACATTCAGCAATGGCTGAGTTACAATTGGCTGTTTTCTGAGTCGCCTGTGCATCTTAAAGTTGTTTAGAATGTTATAGACAAATTCAGCAGTGATTCTTACAAAACCAAGAAAAACTCTTTCCTTGAAGTTATCTGATTTAGACTTTGGCAATAATCAGTCCTGACTTAAAGTGTGAATAAAATGTCTCTCTTATTTTGCCCATCATAAACTGGTATTTCAAAGAAAAGTTAATAATGTGTTCGATACTGCCTTCCTTTAAAGCAGACAAGAGGAAGCAAAAAATCTTCAGTTACAAAGGTTGGCATATATTATATAAATTGAGCCAATAAATATGACTGAAAATTATGCATAATTTAGAATTAGACTTCAATTTGTTGTGTTAGATCCATATGTGAAAAGAGCTGTGTATTTATATGGAGCAAAATAGATACCTAACCAGGCTTCCTTTTTTTAATCAAGGGTTTCATTAATTTATAAAAAAATATAGATCATCTTAGTGGCATTAGTATTGTAGATCCAAGCAATCTTAGATGATTTATGTCCAAAAGAAGCTTTGAGCAAACAACTTATCTGCTGTCATGCCCCAGTTGGAATCTGAATCAGCGGGAGAAGATGAGATGGAACAAGAACTGATGGAGAGCAAGAGGGCAGCTCTGTTGCCCTTGGAAGAAACTGGGGAAGGACAGAGTTAGTCCAGGCAAGGCTTTTCAGAATTAGTTAGGTATGCAGGAAGGGAGGAATAGAGGTCAGACAAGGGGCAGAAACCACCTCTACAGATGCAGAGAAGGGGGGGGATCAGCTCAGACAAAGGAGGGATTTTTTTCCATGGGGCCAAATCACAAATGTGTCATCAATGTATCTTAGCCATAGTTTGGGTTTGTGAATGGCATTGGCTATGGCTCTGGATTCGAATTCTTCCATGAACAGGTCTGCAATGATGAGTGACAGTGGTGATCCCATAGGGGCTCCTTCAATTTGCTCATGTGGCTGGTTATAATTTTCTTCTTGGTTATTCTATCAGCTTCAACTGTCACTAATGACGTGGGAAAATACCCGAACAAAGCTGAATACCATACATATATATGTATACAGAATACAGAATACAATACAGAAGAAGCTGATGATGGCAGATGAGATTCTGCTGAAATGTTGCTACAACTTTAAAATCACAGCTACAATGATGTGGGAAAATACCCGAACAAAGCTGAACAGCATACATGTTAAGTACCCGTGAAAGCTTAAGAAAACAAATATCAGACCTCTACGGGGAGGAAATAAACAGCCAGACCAAAACCTATGAGAAGCTGGAAGTTAAAAAGAGCAGGAAAATAGTACGGTGACCTGGAATTCCTAACGCAGCTGCATGAGACAACAATGCAGCACAACCTGCTTCAAATTACATTTCATCACAGGCACATCAAACTATAAATGTATCATCAAAAAGATTGAAATGGCTCTAGCTCAGGAACGAGTCCACAGAAAGAATCCAAATTTGGATCAGTTAAACAAAGATTTGCTACCGCACTACACCTGGAATTGAGCCGCAAAATTCCACCTCTACTTTGGGACAAGACAGAACAACTTACAACTTGGATAGCTGAAACTGAAAGCACTTTACACAAATGACAACTCTTGAAGAAACTAAATAAATTAGAAACATGACAAAAAAGCCCCCCAACAACTCACAACAAATCACCTGAAACAATTAAAGTAATATAAACCGTTTCCAACAGAGAACTCATTAAAAGAGATAACAGCTTGTCCGAACCAATAGGATTCACTATTATGCCATAGCACCCCAAAAAAATCCCCGCCAAGATCCATTAAACGTGGCAGCAGAATCCAGCCTAAAACTAAATTAATACACGATGAAGCTCGCAGAATAAGAACACCAGGTTTTCAAATATCCTTATGCACAAAGCAAAACCACCCAAAGCACTTGCACAAAAAGAAACTCAAAGACGTTACAGAGCCTCTAAAAGGATAACCAGGATAATCATACTCCACAGACAACAGGGAATGCCACAGTAGGAATGGATAGAAATGACTACGAAACAAATTGACAGACTACTCCAAGATCCACAACATACAAACCCATAAACACTGATCCAACCACAATTCTGGAAAAATTAACGCAAGAAAATTAGGACCACCACATAGGGCAAAAGAGAATCCATACAGACGATCATCCCAAGAGAAAAATCTTCCCAGATGCCCCAAACTATATCGGCCTCATCCAAAAAATACACAAAGAAGGCATACCTCCAGACCCTTAGTCAGCTCCAAAGGAGCACCATTTACAAAACCGTAGCTAACACTTAGCAAAACGACTACAGCCCCATGCTGAAAACCGCAGCTTCACATGTACAAAACTCATACCACTTCTTGGAATGATTCAAGAGAATCTACACGTAGGAATATTAGAGATCTGCTTGTAAGTTCGAGGTGGTTTCAATTTCACGATCAGTCCATAATAAGAAACTCTGAAATCATCAAAAATAAATACGCAACCAGCTAAACACCTCATTGGAATCTAACAGAACACTGCTTAACCAACACATATTTTCATAACAAAGGACCAAAGATAAAAGCCAGATTGAAGGAACCGCATGGGATCATACCACTGTCACCGCGTCATTGCAACTTGTTCATGGGAAGGAATTCGGAATCCAAGAGCCCTGGCTAATGCAGCACCACAAGAAACCAACTATGGTTAAGATCACATCCGTATGGACACATTTGTGATTTGGCCCCATTCGAAAAAAAAACCTAAACAATTTCCTAACACACCTAAACAGCACACACTGCGCCAAAATAAGTTCACCATGGAATACGGAAACAATCAAACAAACTACCATTCCTAGACGTACTGGATATCTAGGCAAAAAAACAGATGCCCAAGGAACACACCGTATACCAGAAGAAAATCAACGTTACCAAACTGCTACAGCTGCAACGCCCAATCCACCTATCACGCATACACAGAATAAACTCCATGGCCAAAAACTAATTGCTAGAACCAACACGTGGCCAGACAAGACACACATAAAGACTGAACTATGCACCACTGAAACTAAAGTATTGAAGCGCAAAGGCTTCGCACAAAGTCAAATTCACGCAACGTTGCAAATCACAAAAACATACCAAGACATAAACAGAGACCTAGAAAGATGAACAGACCTATGGAATAGCATGTCCTGCCGCTACATAAGAGGTACTTCAGACAAAATCAATAAGAAACTACACAGGCATCACATCAAGACTGCCTTCAAACAGACAAAAAACTAGCAGCCATCCTTAGAAACTCCAAAGATAAATTGACCTGGAAAACCAAGGCATATACGAATTCCTGTGCATCATGCCCGGCCACAACATAGGCACAGTACCAATGGAAGAGTAAGTACCCGCCTGGATGACACAAAAATGCAGTAAAAAAGCTGGAACACACTTCCTCCACTAGTAATACATGAAAGCCCACAGGTCATAGCATCAACTTCAGTGGCACCAAAACCCTAGCCACTATGGAAAACCCCAGCCACAAATATTCAGAGAAGCCATAGAGATTGAAAAAAGACATGAAAGCATGATAGAAGAGATGATTCCAGCAGACTGTCATCATTTGGAAGCCTGCACTCACAAACAAAAAAAATCCCCACACCACAAGGCCAGGCAAACACCTGGGCAGAAAACAGATCCCCTCTGACACCTTCAGCTCAAATAGCACCCCAACCAGGCACCCAGATGAAACCTAGCTTCCTAAATAAATGACAGCCATCCCTTACTACTCAGAGCAAGCTGCACTAAAAGCCTCCAATACAGGAACACAATGTTGCCAGCCAATCAAGAACACATCAAAAATAAAAAAAGCCACAAAACAGACAGAAGATATTAGAAACACTAATGAAGGCAGAACACAGCAAACACCAAGACCAATAAACACAGACCAAGACTCCACCAATCAGGATGAAGAAAAAACATTCTGGTACAGCAGTAGGGTCGCCCCAAATTTAAAACTGAAACAGCTGTGAAAGTCTGACTTACAGACGAACAATCAATCAACGAGCCTGATGATGGCAGATGAGATTCTGCCAAAAATGTTTGCTACCAACTTTAAAAGCAGAGTTACAATGATGTGGGAAAATACCCGAACCAAAGCTGAACAGCATACATGTAAGTACTGAGAAAACTTAAGAAAACAATATATATATATATGTTTTTTTAAGTTTTCGTGGTACTTACATGTATGCTGTTCAGCTTCCTTCCTGGGTTTTTCTTCATCCTGATTGTTGGGAGTCTTGGTCTGTGTTTTGGTCTTGGAGTTTGTTTTGGCTTTGATTGGCTGGCAATACAATGAAAAAAAAACATATAAAATATTATAATATATGTTCTGCTTAGGTGGGGGCCTGGTTTCAAATCCCCCAGCAACTAAGACTAACCTGAGCACAACCAGGCCCCCCACCTAAGCAGAACACACCCCCAGCCAATCAGAACACAGCCAACCCCCTACCAATCAGAACACAGCCAAACCCCCACCAATCAAGTCACACCCCCACTCGCAGTTAAAAGGAAGAAGCAGCTGCAAGCTCACATTACTCTGAGAAGCACAGAGCTGAAGAAAACAAGCCTGAAGTGATGAAATGAGACTTCATCGAAACGTTGCCTGATATTTCCAATTCTACGCGGGAGAAAACCCGAATAACCAAAGATCCACATACAAATACTTGCGAAAAACCTCAGAAACACACACACACACATATATAATTATATATATATATATTATAATATATATATATATAAAAACATGAATATGAATATATATGAATATATATATATATGAATATATATATTTCTGAACCAGAATAAGTCATCTGATTAAAAAAGAGCTGTTGGAAATTCTCAGAGATAATAAATTTGTGATAATTGCTTTATGCAACCATTATCAATTGATTTAAATAGTCCACAATGAGCTTCTCTTTTTCTGCATATTAGGCATTGCAACAATAAGCATGCCTGAATTGATGATGCACAGGAAAGAGAACCCGAAGTAATTATAAAACTAATATAGTGAAACACATGTGTTTTTTATAAATAGAATGAGAACAAATGATGAATATATAATTTTAAAAGCTTTTTTTTTTTTTAAGTTGATTTTGATTGAATAGATTTCAGGTTCTGCCATAAGGATGCTTGAACAATTCTTTTTCCAATCACACTTTCAGGAATCTTGCTGACTGCGAGGCTCAGTTGAAATTTATTTTTGAGAAACAAAGTTTTAAGTTACAGCTTTTTAAAACAGCTTTCTGCAATGAAATAATTAACGAGTTTATAACTAAATGTTCCTTTGATAGCATCCTTGGATTTGTCTCCAAATGTGTATGTGTAGGCACAAATTAAGTCTATGTAGCACTTAGATAATAATTAAGAAGTATTACTTTTTGGATGCATGATAGCAAAAACATAGCACCTATCAGAAGTGTTATAAAGCAGCTACATATTTTTATATATTTAATATTTCTTTTTAATCAGTCTTGATTCTTGGTATCAAGAACCACTTAAAAATGGGCTACAATAGTGTATTTTATATAAGGAAGAAGCATGAAGTACCACAACACATATCTGTGCTCCAAAATAAAATCAGGATTAGATATGGATGCACGTATCCCTGCTTCCAGCAAAAGATGCCTATAGCCAATACAAGTGCAGCTTTCCCCCTTCCTATATTGTGGAGACATTTTCAGAGACCATCTATTGATGGTTGGACATTTTTCCACATTCATAGGGAGTCAAAGATTTATTTGCTATGAGTCACAATTTAAACAGAACGAGATGAATAGAGAAAGGTCTCCACTGAAGTTGTTTACAATGGGCATGTGGGAAAGTAGAAATAACAAGGAAGATGAAGTGTATTTGGATTGTTTTTTTTTTCAATGAGCCCTTGATGCAATTGACTCCACCCATAGGTTTATTTAGGAATCTGAATGTTAACATCCATTTTAAAAGTGGGGACTGCAATACTGCAATATGGCAGTATAAGGAAATAACATAGTAAAATACCATGGATAGCAATCAAAGAACATTCAGGAATACTGAGCCCTTCTATCTCAAAAAAATCCTCTATTACTTAAGTATATCTACTCTTTCATCCAAATCCAACAGCAAGAGGCAATGTACAATATCAAATCAGGTAAACCCTTTCTTTCTCTTTTCTTATAGTTACACCTCATATTTAACTCAAGTTTTTTTCTCTCATGTTACATAAATGTGAATATATTCTTTTCCCATTGTTAAATTGGGAATGAATTTTTAAGATTGATTTATACCACATGAAAATTTAATTGTCAAAACAGGTATTGTCGGAAACAAACATCATTCTAGTGAGGACATTCATTTTTGTGACAGGAATTCTCCCAGTAATGACAATTGTATGTTTCTTTAAAGCACGTATCTTTGTAAAACTCCATTCCATGTCTTAACATAGTTGTTTTGAAATAACGTACATTTCATATTTATCCTTGTGATATTCAGATTACTTTCTTCTTTGTCTTAAAATCCATTTACTTCATCAATTCTGTTTTATCTCCTATTTTCATGTCTTTTGTTAGCATTGTCTTCTGCTCGTTGATCTTAAAATCTGCTAATGCATCAATATTTTTCAGATTTCTCATTAATGTTTCCATTCCCTTTAAATGAAGTTCTAAAATCAACATCATCATCATCTAAAAAAGTCCTTAATGTATATGTTTCTTTTTAAAAAATATTTACTTCCACAAGTCTTCATCTTATATCTCTGCTTACTACCATGTTTCTCCAACAATACGGCCTCCACCAATCGGAAGGCCCAGCATGTTTTATTAGCATAAAATCAAATGAAGCCCCTCCCCCCAAATTAAGGCCCATATTAAACATGCAAAATGGGGGGGAATGGCAGGGGGGGCTTGCCGTTAGGAAGTACTTTTGTTGCATACCCAGATATGGTGCTGCCTGCGTTGACTTTGACATTGGTGGGGCACTTCGTATCAGGAGACCTTCCTCCAACATTGTTTCCCCTCCTCCCCATGCTGCCACGACATTTAAAGCAATGCCACAGCGTTTGGCCAGCCAGGCACAGCCAGCCAGGGCTTCTCCCTGCAACTGGAGCCTGGCGGAGACACTTGGCTTCAGGCGCTCCTGTTGCTGCTTTCCCTTTGCCTTTGAAGGCAAAGTCAATTCTTTTAAAAATGATGCCCTACTACAACAAAGACTCCCCTGCTCAAGAGGGCAGCCCAACCCCATGTGGGGAGACAAATCTCCCGGGGCCGCAGCGCAGGATTGGCCCACCCTGGGAGAAGCACCCTGCCTGGTGTTGGGCAGAGTGCAAAGAGCTTCTCCTGGGCCGCCCAGCACAGCTGACAGGTGGGCCCTCCTGCCCAGCAGTGGAGCTCTCATCAAGGCAGTGACCACTTCCCCGCTGGACCCTCCACTCATCCCACCAGTGCTGCACCAAAGCCGTGCGGGCAAGCTTCGGTTGGCCTGGCTTTTTTGCTTGGCAGGCAGCTCGCTTTCGCGGCTCTGCCCAGCCCACACGGCTCTGGCATGACCCTGGCGGGATGAGTGGAGGGTCTGGTGGGGAGGCGCTCGCTGCCTTGGCAAGAGCTCTGGTGCTGGGCAGAAGGGCCTGCCTGTCAGCTGTGCTGGGTGCTCCAGGCAAAGCACTTTGTGCTCTGCCCAGTGCCAGGCAGGGATGGAGGCTGGGTGCTTTTCCCAGGGTGGGCCGATCCTGTGCTTTGGCCCCGGGAGATTCACCTCCCCACATGGGGTTGGGCTGCCCTCTTGGGCAGGAGAGTCTTTGTTTTAGTAGGGCGTTGTTTTTAAAAGAATTGACTTTGCCTTCGAAGGCAAAGGGAAGGCGGCAACAGGAGCACCTGAAGCCGGATGTTTCTTCTGGACTTCAGTTGCAGGCCAGAGCCCTGGCTGGCTGCACGTGGCTGTGCCAAACACCACAGCATTGCTCTAAATGCCACAGAAGCAAAGGAGAAGGGAAAGCAACAGTGGCAGAAGGTCTCCCGATACGAAGTGCCCCACCAACCCCAAGGTCAACATCCAAGCCATCGCTGCCCGCCCACTTGAGGATGCAAAGGGAGGGAATTAAGTCACCCCTGAAAAGACAGCCTAGCCATTTTTTGGGGGTCAAAAAAAAATAAGACCCGGCCTTATTTTGTGAGAAACACAGTATTTCAAGAACAGAAACAAACAAGAAAAGAAATAGTATCTTGGTCTTGTTCCTATTTGTATCTCACAAAGCTTTGTTAAATCTCCATTTACAATTATTTGTGCTTTTTGTGTAGTATTAATCAATCTTAAAAGTTCATTCCAATATTTATATCTTCCAAAACTTTGAAGAGAAATCCAATTCATATTGTCAAAAGCTTTCTCCACAACTCAGAAAATCAATAGGGCTTCTTTTTCATTATTTTGCTCCAAATTTTCCAAACTGTCCAACACATTTCTTTCATTTTAGTAAAAAGTCACATTAAGACTCATGAACTGATTCTTCCAAAATTGCTTTCATTCAGTCAGTATTGTTGAAAAGAACTTATAGTCATTCGTTTCAACAAGGACATTGGTGTATAGTTTATTGTTAGAATTAAACTTTGTCCTTTTAAAGGTATTAGTGCCGTATTGGCCTTTTTCCAAGTCTCTGGCACTTTCCTCCCTGTCAAATAAAGTTCACTATATTTTGTAAAGGTTGTAAAAGTTCATCCTCAAAACAAAGGAAAGGATAATCCTTTCCTGCTTCATCCATTTTATAACTTCAGAAACTTCCTTTATCTGTATAGGTCCATTCGTAATCTGTTTCTGTTCCTTTGTAATCCTTGGTAAATTTTGTTTCTTTTCTACATAGAGATGTCACTTGTTTTTTACAAGTTAGATCAATATTGATAAAATGCTTTTTGCCTGGATATGCTATCAGTTAACAAAGTATCTCTCTCTTGTCATTTCATTATCATTTTTTTCATAATTTATATGCCAACTATTTTCCTGTTTTGTTTTGCAAATTCAAAGGTGGTTTTGCTTCACATAGTTCAGTTTTATTTCTATTTCTCTTACTGTTCACATAGATAACTGTTGTAAGAGCTTAATTTGTTGGGAAATTTAATTCTTTAATTAAATTAAATTAAATTCTTTTTTTCTTCTCTTTATCTGAACCAAAGTATCTTGTATTTTCTCTTGCCTCTTCTTTTTGAGTTCACTATCATGTTGTGCAAAACCTTTGATAAAATGCAGACAAAACAAAACCTTTATTTGCATCATAAATGATTCCTAAATCAGTACTTTCAGTGAAAATATTTTCAAAAAATATTTTAATTTCTTATTACAATCTTCTACAATTGTTTTCTTCTATAGCAACATTTTATTCAGTCTCCATCTAAAACAACTTGATTTCCTTGAACATACCAAACTCACAAAATTTGACTGGAAAAAGGTTTTGGTAATAGGTTTAGAAATTAAGTTTAGAAACCTTAATAACCTTCAAATTCTTTGAAATCTATGTCTTGCCAATTCTAGAAAAGGAACTATGGGTTTCAGAAAAGTAAGCGTACTTTCTTGAATTGCCATTTTTCAGTCTCATATTTTCACAAGCCTTAAATTACCCATCAAATCAAAGAAAATTAGTGATTTCTCTCTCTTTGGTCCAAGGTTTTATCCAATAAGTTACATAGAGTCCTATGTAGAGTCCATGGAGTCCATTGTGGTGCAGTGGTTAGAATGCAGTACTGTGGACTACCTCTGTCCACTGCTAGGAATTCAATCTTGACTGGTTTTAAGTTCATCCTTCCAAGGTATTCCATGAAAACCCATATTGTTGGAGGCAATATGCTGACTTTGTAAACTGCTCAGAGAGTGCTGTAAATTATAGAGCTATAGAGCAGTATATAATGTGCTATTGCTATGTACCCTATGTACCCTGCACCTAAGATAAAAAATATATACACTACTACCCGATTCCTCTTTGCTAATCTTCTGATAGAACCACCAGCATGTACTAGTATATGATAAAGAGAAAGATAATGTCATTTTTTTCAATTGCAAAGTGACCAAAATATTAAAGTCTATTTCAAATAAACCAATATGAGGCATATTGTTTGCTAATTCTGAATCCATATATACAACTTTGTGTTTGGAGACTGACACAGACTAGTAAACAATGAGACATTTAAATTTCAGTTAATGTTCATCTTCCGTACAGAGATATAAATTCTTGTAGATATATTTTTTTCATTCATAGATTTGGAAAACATCTTTATGACATTTTAACATATTTTTCACAAACTATTTCCTAGAAGGAAATCTCTAGACCAGTAATTTTCTTAATCTTTCTTAAAAACTATGATTTTTGAAAAGATGTTTGAAGTCCTTGATTTTACCCCAGGGCTCATGGTCCTCTTTAATTCTCATTTCTAATCCCTTAACACTGTTAATCAAGTCTTCAGTACTTTTAATTATTATTCAACATCTTATTTAGGATTAGAATTCTTTTTTCTTCATGATTACCTTATGAATATAGTTCATCAAATATTCATTGTACAATTACAATTAAAAATATAATTCCCACAAAGATGTCTTTAAAGTAAAGAAAGTGAAGACATTGGAAACAAGCACTTTTTACAAAATCAATAAAAATATATATTTCCTCCTCAATATTATACCTGCTGAGAATAATAAAGGAGAATTCATTTCTAGCAATATTCCAGATGCCTCAAGGTAAGATTTCCCTAAAATATCTTGCCTTCTCTAGAGCTTGACTATTGTAAGCTTCCTTATTAAAAGAATTATTCCATCAAAATGGATTAATTTGTCCATTCAGTTTTCTTTTTGGACTCAGTCCTTTTCACTTCAAATGTGTCATGCATAAGCTTCCTCACAAGGCTTTGAGAAAGAATTTTGTTGGATTTGGAGGGGGGGGTTGGCATGTGATGCTTCAATAGCACCAATCAACAGGTTTTTGTGTATGTGTGTGACACTGCAGGCAGTATAAATGTTATACGAATCCCACTTCAGAAATGATCAGAGGTTAAAAGCTAATTTCATCAATCTTATACAAACACCACCAAAACATACACACTATTGTAAATGATAAAATTGTAAACATAGGACCCCCCATATCCTAAGAACTTGCTACTCTCAGCCGGGTATGCATAATGTCCTTACATTTTGTGAACTCATTTATTTCAGCAGAGATAAAAATTAAAATCAGTGCACATACTCTAAGCCATAAATATTCCCCTCTGCCTGAAAAAGACATATATTTACTTGTGAAAGAAAAAATGGAAATCCAGAATACTGATATTCCTAATTAGGAAGAAAACAAAATTACATCCTTCAAATAAAGGGTGCATGTAACTATTTAATGTGTTCTGTCTTGTGCCTCATTGTAAGCCCTATGAATTAAGTACACTTTTCTCCTTTCTATTCCAAAGTGCTTACCAGTGTTTTCTCTGTACTGAATTTATCCAGGCTCCCTGAGATATTATTGATGCAATTCAAGAGCAGAATTGATTGGGAGGGAATCCTCTCACATTGTAGGAAAGTGTGACCCCCAGAGCCAATGGCTGAGCATCTTAATCAGTTAGAGAGATATGGAGAGGGTGGGAGGGGTGGAAATGTCCCCAGATTTGCAAGGCTCACACAGAAAAATCTTATCTCCAGAAGAGCCAAGGAACCGAAGAGTTCCAAAGAGACTTCACAGCAGATACCTCAATTTGTGCTACTTGAACAGTTGAATCAGGCAGCAGAGGTAGAGAATGACAGCCCTGGAGAAAGTATATGTGTCAAGGTTCCAAGTAATACACCCATAACAAACAGGACTCTGAGGCAGGTAGATTTGTCAAATAACAGCTTTATTGGATCTATCATATTGGCACACGCTGGTGAAAACCAACTCTAAAGTCTCCCGCAGTTTTCACCTAATTAAAAGGAAAAGTTTCCCCCTTTTCCCAAACAGTCACATGATCCAAACAGGATGTAAAGGCCATGTCACACTGCCCAATGGATGCAAAAAGGACACAGCGGACGAGCAAAATGTTCCATCCGTTGTTATCCGCTCTCAAAAGGGGCACATTTGGCATAACCGAGCGGATAACACGGACGCGGGGAGGATGCAGGGAGATTGCCAGAGGCGGATGCAAAGCAGAATGCGGAAGCGGAGCCTTAGTGGATGTAAGCGGATGTGGAGTGGATGGCAAATTTCCGCAGGGCTTCGGCGGGCCCTCAGCAAAATCGGCGGACACAAAACGGATACAGCGGAAATGCAGAACGGTACGCTGACGGATGAAGCGTGATGCACAGTTGGAATGCTCTAGCGGATGCCATGCGGGGAGGATCATATGCGTCACGCCCGGCGGATATAATGGAGCAGCTCAGCTAACGCAGTCGCCATTCAGAAGAAAGACCACTGCCGGAGACACGGAGTTGGCTGCCTTGGCCTGCGTCCTTAACCGGCATGCTCTGTCTGCCAGGCCTTGCTGCCAGCCTTTGCTTACCTAAGCCTTGCTGCGAGGCCTCCTTGCCGAGCCTTGCTGCCAGCCTGCCTGCAAGCCTTGCTGCCAGCCTGCCTGTCAGCCTTGCTGCCAGCTCAGTCTGCCTGCCAGCCTTTGCTTGCCTGCCTTCCTGCCAGCCTTGGTTCATGTCTGCCTGGCCAGCCTTGGTGCCTGCCTGCCTGCCAGCCTTCCTGACTCGCCTGCCTGCAAGCCTGGGCCTGCCTGCCTTCCAGCCTTGTACCGTGCTTGGTGCCAGCCTCTGTCAAGCCTTGTGCCTGCCTGCTCTGCCAGCCTGCCTGCAGCAGCCTTGCCTGCAGCCTGCTGTCTGCCTGCCTGCCAGCCGTTGTCCCTGCCCTTGGTGCCCTAGCCTTCCTGCGAAGTTTTGGTGACGCCTCCCTGCCAAGCCTTGGTGGCAGCCTTCCTGCCAGCCTTGGTTTCCTGCCAGCCTCCCTGCCAGCAGCAACCCACAACCATGCGGAAGCGCACAGCAAGCCTCAGCCCATCTGCTGTAGCCCTTGCAAGAGGGACAGGCTACCATCGTCACTCCTGGCCCTTCACTCCTGGTTTCCTGGGGGCTTCTGCAGAATGGGCTCACTTTTCTTGGGCTGGCGCTTCTGCTGCTTCTTGCTTGGAGAGCTGATACAAGCACTTTCCAGCACCAGCCACCTCAACAGCAACCTGCCACCTTCACCACTCCTAGAGACTGGGCGACGCAAGAGGAGTGGCCAGAGACTCTTTTTTTGTTTAATAGGCTTGTACTTGTTAATAAAGTCTATGTATGATTCACACACTTGCTTCATTTCTTTTTTTTAATATAAGTCTGTGCTGGATAACTTTTAGAAATGGTTTAAGGCCCTTTGCATGCTTGTGGGATGGTAAGGATAGCTTTGGGATAGGTTAGGATACTCTGTTGTGGATGGGGAATAGCTTTGGGACGGGTTAGGATACCTGTTGGGATGGGTATATTAGCTTGGGATGGGTTAGGATAGCAGTGGGATAGATAAAACTTCCACTGCTAAGCATAAGTGGGAGACTGTATGGTCCACCCTCCCAGGTGCCCACTTCACCGGCCCTTTATTATCAATAATAATGTAATGAATTAATCCACACCATGTCAAGCATGAACACAACTCTTTATTAAACGCCCTGTTCATTGTAGCCAACCAAGCATTTACAGTGAGCCCAATCTCATCCGTGTGATGAGACAGGCTGAAGGAAGCATCATTAAGGCATCTACCATCCTGTCTTGCCACTCCACTGCTCCAGCTTGGGATGTTGCACCATTGTCTCAGGAGGTTGTGCTGCTTCCTCGCTTCACGTGAGGCTCTGTTTTGGGGCCTTGCACATCCTCAGTTGTCGATCAGGTTTCGCCCTTCCTCCATTCCTCAGGCTCCATGTTCCCATTGCCTTGTTGGAGGTCCACGAGCCTGTTCTGCAAGACTGAGGTAGCGGGCGGCGCAATACCACTCTACGCACCTGTGAGCATGAGCATTGTGCAGGATGCAGCAAGCTTCCATGATCATCCTCACGGTCTCTGGGCATGCTGCCATGGTGGCTGAGAAGTACCTGGAAATCTCTCTCTTT
>BHFT01060992.1:0-17638 GCA_004320025.1 Laticauda laticaudata
CAAATCAGACCATTATGTCACTGCTTTTAGAACCAGCATACACCCTCTTTAGGACACGGGGCTCTGCCATAAATAAAGACAGTGAAATCTTTGGCCAAGAAGATGCTCTCAAACAAACTACAGGTTTGTTTTGGGAACACAACAATTGGGACATCTTTTACACCCTTGACCTTAGGGTGCACACTGCAACTGTTCTGTGCCTATGGCAAACACCTTGCACAGATACTATTACTGTGGATAAGCGTTATTAGGATCTATCCCAATCAGAAACCCTGATGACCAAGGAAGTCCAGCGCCTCCGGTATGATGGGGGCAAGATACAGTGTTGTCGAACTAATCTGAAGAAAGGTATTTGGAAGGCCAAAGCGATTATAAGAGGAAGATTGAGGATAAATTTTTATAGCAATAACATGAGGGCAGATTGGCAAGGGATTCTCATAAAATTACCAAACCATCAATCGACCAATGTCTTCCCTGCTGAGGGGATGGCTTCCCACTGCAGGAAGCAACTGAATCTATTCTTTGCTTCGCTTGGAAGACGATCAGGAGACAGATAAAATACAAACTACCAGCCAGTTTGTAGCCCCACTCCTTGTGGTAAGAACAGGAGCGTGAGGAGCATTGTGAGGGCTGTGGACCCTAGAAAGGCTGCGGGTCCTGAGATATCTCTGGCTGTGTGTTAAAGACTGTAAGTGATCAGTTGGCTTGGAAGTCTTTACCAGGTCTTCAAATCGGTCTTTACCCCAGTCCACTTTCCATTCTTGTTTGAAGGCTCCACCATTGATCCTCTGCCAAAAGAAGTTCCCTAATCAGTAACCTCAACAATTACAGACCAGCTGGGCACTACTCCTGTTCATCATGAAGTGCTTTGAGAAATTGGCCTGCTGACACATCAATTTGTGGTTTTCCACATACATTTGATAAACACCAGTTTGCATACAGAAAAATGATAGTTACAGAGGATGCATATAAGCCATCACTCTTTCATAGCTGCTCTGACTCATTTAGAACAGTGGGGGCGGGGCTATGTTGAGGGATGCTTTTTGTGTGTATTTTTAGTTCTCTTTAACACAATTCTTCCCACATAGACTAGTATCTAAACTTCTAGACCTTTGGGCTTCTAATTCAGTCTGCCTTTGGTTATGAATTTTCGGTCTGGCCGCTCACAGAAGCGTCAGATTAGGTAATCAAATACCTCCTCAGCCCTTATTCTACATAACACTGCTACACCACAGGTTGTGTGTTGAGTCCCTTACTCTATACTCTTTATGTGCATGACTACATCCCACTCTCAACTAGTAATACTATGCTAAAATTTGCAGTGAGTGCACAGTAGTGGGAACTTATCCCTGAGGGGATGAGTCTGTGCCTACCGAGATGAAGTGGACCGGTTCTTTCATGGTGTGGAGACAATAACTTGGTCCTCAAACACCAATAAGACCAAAGCATCTTATAGTGGATTATTAGAAGGAACAGATCAGAAAACTCCAGCCCTTGCTATCAAATGAGATCGAGTGGAGCAAAAGATGGCCCAGTTTTAAGTTTTCTAGGTGTTTGCTACCCTAAAAGAGGACCTGACCTGGGGTGCCCACATACAGCCTGGTCAAAAGGCCCTAGCAGAGATTATACTACTGAGACTTCTCAAAAAACACAACTGAATGAAACACTGCTGGGTGACCTTCTACTACTGTTCATAGAGAGCATTTTAAACTCTCTATGCACTCTGTATGGTTTTGCCAGTTGCACAGTGGCAGATAGAAAAGCACTCCAGAGGGTTAACATCGTTGCCCAGAGATGTATTTGGTTGCTCTCTCTCCTCCTTAGAAGGAGTTTTGTAGCTCCCACTGCCTTAGAAAGCTCAAGATCCCTCTCCATCCTGGGAACCCTTTTTTGAACTATTACCATCTGGCAGACAGTAAGAATATAAAAAACAAGGAAATAGGCTGAAAAACAGTTTCTATTGCAGGGCAGTAGCTCTTGAATTCTGCTGCTATATGCATATTGGTGCGGTATCGGGTGTTTTCGGTTCAATGCGGTTGAAGGGTAAAAGGATGTGTGTTTGTGTTTCTTTTCATGTCATTGAATGTGTACTTGAAGATGTGTTTTGATTCGTATACAAGATGAAATGACAATAAAGTAAACTAAAACTAAAACATTTGATATATAATGAAAAGAAGTTAAAACCAAAAAGTGATTTCTTGTGAACTGAACAGGTCTAAGCTATGGAGAACATATTTTTCCCCAAAGATTGCTTTAGAACTTTCGCGTTTGTACAAAAAAAAAATTGAACTGAACTGAAAATATATTCTGCAAAATCTAAACCATACTCTCTGTCTTAAGGTCAAACTTTATGACACCAAATCAAGCCCAGAAAGTGCTATTCCATTTTAGTACCTGGCTTGATCCAGAAAATAGAGAGTCCAAGAAAGATCTCTAGGAAAATAAATGATACGTTGAAAAATAAAAATTGAATATATCTAGAATGCACAAGAAAAGCCAGAACTATTACTGTGTTTCTCACAAAATAAGTCCGGGCCTTATTTTTTTTTTGACCCCTGAAAAAATGGCTAGGCCATCTTTTCGGTGGTGACTTAATTTCCTCCCCCACCTAGAGC
Organism: Laticauda laticaudata; assembly: GCA_004320025.1. NCBI lineage: Eukaryota > Metazoa > Chordata > Lepidosauria > Squamata > Elapidae > Laticauda > Laticauda laticaudata. The sequence goes on from BHFT01060992.1 coordinate 2,616, forward strand.
GGCCCATACGCATGTACCTCGCCGCGAGGCCGCTTCTATCAGCCGACAAAAGCTCGCTGAAGGCAGAATCCCCAGCTGCTTCAGGGCATGGCGTGGCTGCCCATGTCCCCTCGCTTTTAGGCAGTCTCTTTCAGGTGATGGAAGCTCTCCAAATGCAGTCACCAGCCACTTCAATCGGCCGGTAGAAGAGGCCTCGGGGCGAGCGTGCGCACACACCCACACACCCACACTCCCTTCACACACACTTCCTTCTGTTGGCAGATGAAAACTCCCTTGAAGGCAGAATCCCCAGCCGCTTCAGGATGAGGCGTGGCTGCCCATGTCCCCTCGCCTTTAGGCAGGGTGATGGAAGCTCCCCAAATGCAGTCACCAGCCACTTTAATCGGCCGGTAGAAATGGTCTCGGGGTGAGTGCACACACACACACACAAACACACACACACTCCCCTCGCCACGAGGCCGCTTCTATCAGCAGATGAAAGCTCCCTTGAAGGCAGAATCCCCAGCNCACACACACACACTCCCCTCGCCACGAGGCCGCTTCTATCAGCAGATGAAAGCTCCCTTGAAGGCAGAATCCCCAGCCACTTCAGGGCGAGGCGTGGCTACCCATGTCCCATTGCCTTTAGGCAGTCTCTTTCAGGCAATGGAAGGTCTCCAAATGCAGTCACCAGCCACTTCAATCTGCTGGTAGAAGTGGCCTCGCAGTGAGGGGAGTGTATGTGTGCGCTCACCCCAAGGTCGCTTCTATCGGCTGATTGAAGTGGCTGGTGACTGCACTTGGGGAGCTTCCATCTCCTGAAAGAGACTGCTCTAAAGGCGAGGGGACACAGGTAGCCACGCCATGCCCTGAAGCGGCTGGGGACTCTGTCTTCAGGGAGCTTCTATCAGCTATTGGGGTATTCTAGCCTAAGCTACCTGCAGGGCACTCCTAAAAGCAAGTCTTCTCCCCATCCCCCCTGCCCTTCCCCTACCCATTTCTCTTCACGTCATGTAGTTCTAACGAACGAAACACATGATTTAAATAGGCCTAAATTTTGGGGGTAGGGCTTAATTTCACCTGATGCCAAGAATTCATGCTGGGCCTTCCTATTGGTGGAGGCTGTATTGTTGGAGAAACACTGTATTAGTATTGTCTTTTTAAATTTCTTCCATAATATAGTTGTTTTTTCCTTAAACATAACAGCTCTTTTTAGAAAACAGACCTGGAAACCAGAACTGGTACATGAGTAGCAGAAGAATAACAAACACATTATTTTAAATGCATGGTTGTACGCTTGAATAAACCACTCAGACAGATTTCCTACTAGCCAACAGTTAAAATTTCAGTTCTCTAATATTATTCTATGAATATGTAGAATTGTATTTCCATAGGCAGACAGTTGTTGGACCCTATATTCAAAGTCTACGTGGACAAATTTGTATGTGTAATACCGGTATAATGGATTCCAGAGATTCAGGAACTTAGGCAATATATTTTTTTAAGCTGCCACACAACAATTGTATCAGAAATTTGAACATTCTCCCAAGGGCTCCAGAAGCATTTTTATTAAGAGGAAATATGATGACATTTACAAATTAATATTAAAATACTGAGAAAAATGGTTTTAAATGCCGGGACACTTCTACCTAATTTGTATTCCAAAAAATATTTGATATCAGGAGGATGAACATTAATTTCCAAAAGAAGAATAAATGTAGTATTTCACCTGGGACAGGTATAGAGCACAGAACCATTATAAAGTTATGATTATGAATTTGGAAGTGACAAATAACATTTTTACGGGTGAAATAATGCATCAATATCTATCCTGATAAATGATCTTATCTGAAAAATCTCCAACAAGGATTTGATAGAACCTGCCTTTCCAACTCATGACTATTGATTCTTAAAATGGTATATAATCCAGGCTTCCGTTAATAATTGTGAATGTATGTATTTATTTGTGAAATAACTGAACCTTTACTATGTTGTTTTTATTTGTGCAAAGTATAAGCTAGAAGTAATTCTAAAATTTCACTTATGATTTTTTTATAATTCTTATGTATTGTTCATTTTCCTTTTTGTTTTTTCTGTTATTATTTCAAAAGCAATAACATTATACACACACACGAACATATACATATACACAACAGAGAGACAGACAGAGAGAGGGGGGAGAGGGAGACAGGGAGAGAGAGAGATGGTCTAGATGGGTTTGCTCGATATTAAAAGAGTCCCTTCTTTCATATATGTATTTTGAGTGACCATTTAATGAGTTTTAAAGTATACCAATAAAAATGTATGAAAACTAACAATTACTTCTAGTGTCCTTCATAAATATCCTAGGACATAGCTTAATTACCATACAATCTTGTTCTCCCCCCCAGCATAGTTACATTTCAAAGATTTTGCACACAGCTGTGTTTCAATGTAGATAATAAAGGAAACAGAATTTTTCAAGGGAAATTATATGTTATTTGAATTTTTTCTAACTAAAGTGGCATCTGTGATTTAAAGTCTCCCGTTATACCATACCAATTTAAACTTAAAAGCAACGAGAAAAAAAGAATTTTATCCATCAAGAATGTTTATTAAAAATTAAAGTTATTCTTCTGTAGCATATCTTATTTGCATGTATTATAAACCTTATGTTCAGGATTTGGATATGAGGGAATATTGAAAATTTAATATGCTACATTTCCAGAAACATTTTCTTTCTTTATATAAACTCACAAATATTATATAATATTTTTACTGTTACTGATAATGATGGGATAAAAGTAATAATATCACATTTATTTTTATTTTGCTTCTTTTATATAAACATATAGTAATTTACATTGCAGGAGAAATATGGATCTAAATTTGTTCAAAATATTACTTATCCAGCAAACCTAAGGCTAAGTGACTGGCTTAAAGGCACCCAGTTGGCTTCATGCCTAAGGTAGAACTAGAAATCATGGTCCCAGTTAGCCCCATAACACATTAATAATTAGATAAAAACAAATGACTGTTAGATTGTGGGTAGACAAATTAATGAGATGCAATGGCACTTATATTATTTATACCTACTTTGCATAGTCAAAAAGTCGGCTATCCCAAAGAATGTGTGTTCCTCTAGCACCAGAATGGAAAAATGCAGAATCAGTACCATCAAAATTGTTCAGGCCATCTTCAGAATTCTTTGATGCATGACTGTGCACAACATCTAATAGAACTGTGATTCCCAATGAGTGGGCAACATCAATCAGTTCCTTCAAGTCATCTGGAGGGCCGTATCGACTAAAATGGATAAACATTTAGAATTAATTGTATACAACATTTTTTAAAGTCACCATGATTACTACTATTATGATTTACTAGAATTGTAACTATTATTTAATGGCAGCATATTATGGAGGCATAGAAGATATTTTATATATTAAAGCTTAAGAAAAGCAAGTGGTAAGACAAACAATTATAAAAGGCACATCAATCATAATACCAGGCTAAACAAACAACAGTTTAACTTATACGAAGTATTAACTCAATAAAATTTATATTTTCTTTGTTTATATGCTGATATACTGATCTGACTCTGAGTGAAAGAAAGGTGAAAACATAACTCACTAGTAGACCTAAAGCAATTCATGAAATACTTTCTGAAATCATAGGAAAAAAGTAAGTTCAATCTCTCTTATATGAATGCTGTGAAGAACATACAAGATATAGACTGTGAGCACTTCACAGGTAAAAAGTACCATGGAAATGAAAGACTGAAATTTAAATTTGCATCACTTTTCAGTCATTTCAAAAGGAAATTATAACTTACTTCACATTCAAACTGACTTTTAGAAGAGTACGTTTTTAGCAGCTTTAATTTCAACAGCATATGCAGTGTATGTTGAATGTATCTAAAAATGGAATTGCAGTCAAAAAATGTTGGAAGGACAAGCTGTAGCTACAAAGATAGCTTGTTCTAATCTCAAATACACTATCTGGTGATAGAACTCTTGATTATAAATGCAGAGCTGGCAGTCATTAGATTTCAGATAGCTTTGAATCTAAAATGATACTCAAGCAATTAACAATGTAACTTAAGGCCCTGTCACACTGGCCGACGGAGGCAAAACGTTTGTAAAAAGGACACAGCGGACGAGAAAAATGTTCTATCCGTTGTTATCGCTCTCAAAAAGGGGCAAAAATTTGCATAACCAAAGCGGACAACACAGAACGGAACGGCACGGGGAGAAGGACGTAGGATGGATGAGAAGCGGATGTTCCACGGAAGCCTAGCGGATTGAAGCAGATGGCACATCCGCAAGGTTTCCGGGGGACCGCAGCAAAGCGGATGCGAGAGGAAAGAGCGGATGCAGAGTGGACGCCAAGCGGGATGAAGCAGATGCACAGCAGAAGCCTAGTGGATGAAGCGGATGGATGCCTAGCGGAAGCCTAGCGTTCACTGCGCATACGGGAGGATGCATTGCGTCAGCACCCGCGGATATAAAGGAAAGCAGCTCCAAAGCAGGTCAATATTCAGAGGAAAGACCTGCTTCTAGACACATCTCTCCAGCCTGCCTGCCTGCCAGCCAGCAACCCCACAACCATGGGAAGAAGAGAAAGCCTCAGCCATCTGCTGCCAAGCCCTGGCAAGAGGGACAGGCCAACCCTCCACCCCTGGCCCTCACTCTGCTTCTGCCTGCGGGCTTCTGCAGCACGGGCTCGCCTCTCTGGGGGCTGGGCTTCGCTTACTTCTGCTTCTGGAGGAGCTGATGATGCTGCTTATGGCGGTTGGTGCTTCTTGCTGGTGCTTACTCTACTGATGCCTGCTCTAGGCCGGTGGTACTTCTGCTGGTGCTTACTCTGCTGATGCTGCTTCTGGCGGTGGTGCTTCTGCTGGTGCTTATTCTGTTGTGCTGCTCCTGGTGCTGGTGCTTCTGCTGGTGCTTATTCTGCTGGCACTGCTCCTGGTCCTGCTGGTGATCCTGGTCCTGCTCGTGCTCCTAGTCCTGCTGGTCCTGCTCGTGCTCCTGGTCCTGCTCGTGCTCCTGGTCCTGCTCGTGCTCCTGCTGGTGCTCCTGGTCCTTCTGGTCCTGTTGGTGCTGCTATACTTCGGAGGTGCTCCTCGGCTGGTGGAAGCACATGCACACCTGGTACGGGAAGTTGCACCTCAAGAAATCTGGCCAGGCCGCGGTCAAGCTGACAGACAGAGAGACCTACGTCATGGCCAAGTGCAGCTTCCTGGAGGGTGAGATCCGCCACTGAGGAGCAGCCCTTCTCACAACACTCTCTCTCAGGCAGCCTGCTGAGAGCCAGTCCTCTTCCGGCAGAGAGTCAGCTCCTGTCTCCATGCAGGTATCTGTGGGAGCGTGCCACGACGGAGAACCCCCCAACAGCTGTTCTAACCAGGCGTAGCACGTGGAGGACCCCCTGGCGCAGTGAAGAAGACGTCACTTCCACCACAGCTCAACCCGCATCCACCCCGAGCTCCACCTCCACAGAAAGGCAGAGAGGCAAACCGGAGGGTCAGAGCCACACAGTCCTGCTGGAGATAAGAGACACCATCAGGAGCAGGGTAGATCTCCTCTCTCACCAGCTGCGTACACACCGACTCCTCATCCTCCAACTGCAAGCCCTTCCTCACCTATGTGAGTCAGACCCTCATGCACATGGCGGAACCTAGTACCAGGGTGTGAAGGACAGGATCACCGATCTGCTTCACAACCTTCCAGACCCAGATGAACCCCTGCTCCCACCAAGTCCAGGTCTGCTCCTCCACCTCAGGTGATGTCCCTCCCATTCCAAGGCTTTCCACAGGCCTCACCTACCAAGGCTACGGCTACCAGGAGGTCCAGCAGCACAGGCAGCAGCCCTTCCCAGTCCAGGCACAGGTTCATCGGGCACCACTGTTGCCACCAGTTCCACTGATGCCGATGCCACCCATGCCACCGATGCCACCCACACCAATGATGCCACCCACGCCAGTCCTCACCAGCTGCAGACCAGACAGCCCCACTACACTGCTCCTTCCTCCACCCCACAGCCAAGCCCAGCCTCAGTACATCTGTCATCGGTACTGCGGGCTGGCACCCCATGGCATGGAGGAAGGGGCTCTCAACATCACAGGGCTGAGCCAGCTGTCTGAGAGCTTCCTCAACCACACCATCCCCTGTTTTTCCTCTGGGGACAGGCACCCAGTGGCGCTTTGAGACCAGCACTCCAGCAGCAGTCACCTCCACAGCACCTGGACCCTTCACCCCTGAGACTGGGCACACCTCCGAGTGACCGAGAGTGTGCCAGAGACTGGGTGGCTACCTGTTGACTTTATTTGGACACTTGACTTGGGTCATTTTTCTTTTTTCAGCTGTTATTAATAAAGATTATCTTTGCTTCACACACTTGCTTCATTTATTTTTTTAAAAAGTCTTGGTGGAAACTTGAAATGGTTTAAGCCTTTGCATGCTTGTGGGATGGGTTGAGATAGCAGTGGGATGGGCAGGGATACCTTTTGGGATGGGTAAGGATAGCAGTGGGATGGGCAGGGATTACCTTGGGATGGGTTAAGATACCTGTGGAATGGGCAGGGATACCTTTGGGATGGGGTAATAGCTGTGGGATAGATAAACGTCCAGTGCAAGCATAGTGGGACTGTATGGTCCACCCTCCAGGTGCCACACCTATGCCCCTTCATTATCAATACTAATGTAATCATTCATCCACACATTTGAACATAAACAGAATTCTTTCTTAAATGCCCTTTCATTGTAGGCCCACCCAACATACATGGCCCAAATCTCATCAGTGTGATGAGACAGGCTGAAGGAAGCATCCATTAATCATCTATCATCCTGTCTTGCCACTCCACTGCTCCAGCTGGGGAGTTGCAACAGTGTTTCAGGAGGTTGCGCTGCTTCTTCCCTTCACGTGAGGCTCTGTTGGGGCCTTGCACATCCTCAGTGTCTATCAGGTTTCGCCCTTGCTTCCATTCCCCAGGCTTCATGTCCCCATTGCCTTGTTGGAGGTCCACGAGCCTGTTCTGCAACACTGGGGTAGCGGCGTGCGCATGAGATTGTGCAGGATGCAGCAAGCTTCCACGATCCTCCTCATGGTCTCTGGGCGATTCTGCATGGTGATGAGAAGTACCTGGAAACCTGTTGGCCAGGATGCCAAAGGCGTTCTCCACCACCCGCCTTGCCCTGGACAGCCTGTAGTTGAAGATTCTCTCTTCACACGTGAGGCATCTGGAAGTGTAGGGCTTCATGAGGTAGGTTCTGAGGGAGAAGGCGTCATCCCAATGATGAAGTAGGGCACATCTTGCGTGTCGTTGGGCAGGGGGTGTGGATCTGGGAAGCCCATGATGAAGTTGCGTTCCACCCCTCCTTGAGGTGACTGGCGTTGTATACCTGGGCATCTGAAGATGACCCGTTGCCTGAAGCATCGATGTACATGAACTTGTAGTCAGCATCGACCATGGCGAAGAGGATGATGCTGGAGAAGCCCTTGTAGTTGAAATAAGTGGACCCCGACTTGGCTGGAGCTTTGCAGGCCATGTGCTTGCCATCTATGGCTCCACCGGTGTGGGGAAGTTCCACTTCTGATACCACTGCTCTGCAACTTTCTTCCAGCCTTCTTCAGTGGAGGGCACTGGAGGAGCTCCACCTTGTATTCTTCGATGATGGCCTGCACCACTTCTCTGACCACAATGCTGATGGTGTTGTGTGGCACTTTCCAGCCATACTGCATGCTCCTGTAGGTGGTCCCTGAGGCCAGGTGGCGCATAGTCAGTGCCACCTTGAGCCCAGGGTCCAGGCTGGGCCGGAGGTTGTGCTCTGCTTGGTCAAACCTGGGTGTCAGCCGCTCCACAACTTCATCAAACATGGCTGGAGGCATCCTCATGAAGTTCCGGAATGCACGAGGGTCTTCGTTCCTCAGCTCCACCATCAGCTTGTTGTTCAGTCCGTACTCTGCTCTTCTCCCGATCCATCTTCGGACCTAGACGCTCTTGGCCGCCTCCTTTTCTTCCTGTAGTAGAGTTGAAAGAGCCTGTAGATGGCTTCGCACTGTTGCAGAATGATGGTGGCTACCAAAAGGACTGTGTTACGATCCATGGTGGACATCAATGGATGCTGTGGAAGAGCAAGATCCAGATGAAGGCTGCAAAGGTCTGCACAGCAGGGCTGCTGGACTGAAATTGAGATCCAGGTGAGTTGCTCCCCCTTTTTATAGGCAATGTAGGTTTTCCACTAGGTGTCCTTTTGCATCCTTTAGGCATCCTCTAGACATCCTTAATATCCGAGATAGGTCCCCTCTGCAAACGTTTTTCTGTTTTAAATGGTTTCTATGCGAGCTGCATCTGCTTTCATCCTTTTCTGTCCGTGCTACTAACGTTGCGCATGCGTTCTGCGTGCGTTTCGCTTCCTCCCTGTGTCCGCTTTCCGCTGGAGCGGATTTGAGTTGCGCGGATGTGCAGCGGATGCCTAGCGGATGTAGCGGATGCATAACGGATGACGACGGATGCAGAAAGGATGTTCCCCATATGCGTAGCGGATGCAGAACGGACGCGTTGGATACTTCATCCACTCAAAAAGTTTTGAGCTGCTCAAAACTTTTTAAGCGGATGGAACCTCAGTTGACCGATGCTGGACAGATAGAGAGGAAGAAAAACGGACACAGTGAGTACAGAACGGATGCATCACGTTAACCAATGGATGGCAGGTGTTTCTCTCCGTTTTACATCCTCTTTCCATCCGTTGGTGCAGTGCGACATGGGCTTTAGCAATCAACTGCTTTTACCTCATGTGAAAGTTCATATGCTTTATGCTTAAATATTTATTTTAGAAGTTTAATATTTCTAAATCTAAAATCGTTTTAGTTTACAACATAATTAGGATTAATTACAGTTATAAACAAATCTATATATACAGGATTTTTTTAAAATTACAGTGTCTTTGTTCAAGCAATCCAAAAGAAATGTATTTTGTGCAAGTACCCCCTAATTATCACAGTAGAGAAACAAACTATTCCATGCAGGGGTGGGATTCAACCAGTGTTATTACCGGTTTGGTCAGAGTGCATTTTGCATGTTCACGCGCTGTGTGAACATATAAATCAATTGCAAAAAACATCAGCTGTGCCACATGGACAGCTGACTAGCACTGTGTGCCGGTGCTCAGTGTTTGAAAATCCTCTTCTTTCCTGCTTTTTCAACCTCAGCTGTGCTGTGCAAAGCAGCTGAGGTTGAAAAAGCAGGAAATAAAGGACAACCAAGAGCCCGGATGAGCGGGTGGGCCAAACAGATGAAAGGTTGTCACACCGAACTGGTTCGGTGTCTACTGTTCTTCAGAGCTACTGGTTCTAAAGAACTGTACCGAATCGATAGCATCCCACTCATGATTTCCATGTCTTTGAAGAAATTTTATATGGATAATGAATTAAAAATAAAATGTATGGTTTAATGTATATTATCTTGACCCAACAAAGGAAACAAAACAATTAAAACAGATCAATACAAATGTTCATTTATTTAAAATAATTTAGTAATTCAATATACATTCACTCAATTGCCTCGTTCCCAGCTTTGAAGTTTTATCTGGACAATCTGTTATCCACAGAAATTTTGAAATCTGGAAAATATATATTTTTTCAACTGAACTGAACAAGTATTGAGGTGTAGGATTGAAAAAACTCAAGCCCCTAAAATAGTTTTAGCTTTACTACTACTTTCTTCAGTTTCTTCCTGATGTTCAATACTATTTATTTGTCAAATGGCTTCATAAGAAAAGTTGAAAACTGCAGAAGCTGCCTTTTATTAAGTTCTTTGATATCAATGAATCAATATCCTATTATTTGTAATATCAATGAAATTACATGACAATCACTGAAATATTGTTCCATTTTGGACAATAAGTTCATTGGTGGCTTCTACTGCTGAAGTTATGAACACAGTCCATCATATAACATACCTCCCTGATCAAGTTAGTCAATTTTGTTTTTTTCATTGGTTTAGGTCTTTCTTTCTATGAAGAGGAAAAAATAAAATGGCAAAAATAATAAAGCATACCTTGATGCTGCAAAAAAACTTGTGATCTGATAACCAAAACTTGCATAGTAAGCATGTTCCATCACAGCCATCACCTGAATACAGTTGTATCCTGTTTTTAGAAAAAAAAAATAGTGATTGCAACAGTTCTTTTTAAAGAAAATAGTGGCTAATATTACAACTGATTTTGGTCAATATCATCGATATTTATCAAGACATAAATTAGAAATACATTATCAGGAAACCTAATAAATAAAGCCTAAAAAAAGCATTTAAAAAAAACAAAACGAGGAAAGCCGACATTTGAAGCAGTCTTTTAAGTGCATTGAAATATTGGCCTTTTACTAAGAAATATATAATATGCAAATATAATTGTAATTTGATTTTAGAGCATTAAGTATCCCAATGTGCATGTTCTGAACTTAAGCTGCACTTTTGATATTTACAGTGTTAATCATAAAAGTAACTGACTACACATATATTAACTGACTACACACACATATATTTATATTAAACTTTGTGCTTTTCTTTTTAAAGTTTTAAACATTTCCATTTCTAATTGACATTTTTTTCCTCCAAATTTATTTCCCTCAAGGAATCTCTTTTAAAAAACAAATGTTAAAGAAACAGAAGTTTGATCTGAAATTTATTGAAAGTTCAGAGCACCAAAGAAAAGAAAAAAAGTTTCTATTTGTCCCTTATCCCACTCAAAATATTTTTATATGATGTTAATGAAGTAAATCTGAAGGGAAAAGTATAATTTAATGATGAAACTCCACAAATTTAAAATAAAACTTTTATTAAGGCAATGAAATCAACATATATAAAAGCAGATAAAGTCCCCTTTAACAACCAAACAAGGATTATTGGCAAATAATAAATTATAGGTCAAACATGAAAGTCTTTGAACGTAACATATTACTTCACATATTAGTACTCAGCATTAATTAAAAACTTTGTTTAAAAATATTTCACCAATAATCATATTTATAGTGTGGTATCACATTTATTTATTTCCTGTTATCAGAAGGATAGAATAATTTTAAACTGCAATTTTTAAATATTGCTCTGTAAAAAAAACCATGTTGAGTCTGTATTGTTTACTTCTAAAAATCAATGATCAGAACTAACTGTACTATTAAATTACAGACATTTTTTCAATCAATCAATTGATGTTTCTATTGATCATTACAATCATGCAAAATGTTAAAATTGGTCTGCTTCTTTGGTCTTCCCTCTCCTCAAGAAACCAACATTGGAACCAACTCTCTGGACAATTTTCATCCCGTTTCCCAGTGCTATACATCTCTGAGACTTTTTTTTGATTAAGATTTAAAATTTGTATATGTATACTTTTATATTTTAATTATTTTTCTACTTATCTTTTTATAACCTATAAAGTGTTACTTTATTATAGGGGAGATCAATTGTATAAAAATTTAATAATAAATAATAAACACTCATCAAGAATTAAAAATTACAAATCTATTGTCAATATTAGTTCTAATTATTGTATTTGTATCATAGAGTCACAGAGTCAAAAGCGATTCTGGAGATCTTCTGGAACGAACCTTTGCTTAGTGCAGAGATCCTGTTATCATTCTAATCAAATGTTTTTTTCCCAATCTTTTCTTGAAAATTTCCAATGATTCTGTTGCCTAGGAGCACTCACAATCAGGACATTCATCCTTATTTGGATCTGTCTTTGTTAAGCTTATACTCATTGGTTCTTTCTTATCCTTCATTCCCTTGGAGAATAAACCCACACCATGTTTCTGATGACATTTTTTTATGTTTTGATAAACCATTGTCATGGTTCTTCGCCATGTCTTCTTTAAATTAAAAAAATATAAAGTACTGGAGAACATTACATTTATTATCTTTGATGTTCAGCAATTCAAATGTGTAAATCTATCAAGAGAATTTTAAGCCTGTTTTCATTAATTCACTGGAACTACCTCTGTGATCGTTTCCCCAGTTTTGTGTCATCAAAAATTTTATGAATACCTTTTTATTTCCTTTTCCAGGTCATTTATAAAGATACTAAAGAATCCTGAAGCCAGAAATAAACACTAAGGTAAGAAATCACAGACTTTCCTCTATGTGGGCACAAGGACTACGGTTGTTCAGGCAACTATAAATCCATCCCACATAGATCCTGTTTATCAAAAAGAAGGCTGTGATCTATTTTATCAAATGTGTTATGAAATCTAAGTATTTATCTAAGTAAATCTAAGTACACAGAAGCCTGATGATGGCAGATGAGATTCTGCTGAAACGTTGCTACAACTTTAACAGAACTACAATGACGTGGGATAATACCCGAAGGAAGCTNCAATGACGTGGGATAATACCCGAAGGAAGCTAAACAGCACAAATGTAAGTACCCACGAGAGCTTAAAAAAACAAATCTAAGTATATTTATAGCATTCCCCAGAACCAGTAATTGTCTGGCATGATCTATGCTAGCTTTTGATAAATACTCTTTTAAGTGCTTATTTTTTCGATTGACACTTTTCAAGTTTCTCTTTTCCCTACTTTTTTTTTTCACAACGTTGGCTCTTCTCCAGTCTTCTGGCACTTTCACTGTGCTTCAGGATTTCTCAAAGTATGGCTAATCACATATGCTGGAAATTACATGCAACTTAATTAGTAAATTGAACTAGCAATTTACTTCTGGATGTGGTTCTTTATATAAATATATTACCAATAGCATTTGACTTTGGTAACTTTCTCAAAAAAAATGTGTGTACCACACATTAAAATAGCAATAGCACTTAAATAAGTGCTATTGCTATTTTAATGTGTGCTACACACAATTTTATATGCTTTACAGTCCTCTCTAAGCAGTTTACAGAGTCAGCATATTGCCCCCAACAATCTGGGTCCTCATTTTACCCACCTCAGAAGGATGAAAGGCTGAGTCAACCTGGTGGGATTCAAATTGCAGGCAGCTGGCTGTCAGCAGAAGTAGTTTGCAGTACTGCACTCTAACCACTGTGCCACTGTGGCTCTTTCACTGAGATGATGCATTAAAAATCAGTATGGAGACTTTTGAAATAAACTTTCTAATAAAAGCACGTGTCATTAAAAGTTACCTTGAAAGAAGCTACAGGTATCACTTACCAAGATTTTTGATTTTTGGAAGCACGTTGTATGTAAAGTTTTTATATGAAGCTATTTTCCCTTCAGGGGAAGCAATTCCCACATGTGATTCATAGATTCTTATACTTTTGGGTTTCTTAGGAATGGGATGTTTCCACTAAACAAGAAAAAGAAAGTTTAAGAATAAAAATCTGAAAGCTGTTAGTTTTTTTAGATAAGAATGGGCATGATGTTAAAATCTAAACCAGCACATTCAGTTTTATACATTAAAAAGGGGCAGATCATCTGGATGAAACTATTGCTGAAGATGCTCCAGCCAGGCAGATGTTGCAAAGGCAAAATATATATTGACTACTTAGATTCCTATTTTTTTTAAGATCAGAAAATTATTTGTGAATAACTTATTAAAATTCCTCTGGTCAGAAAAGTCATATTATCTCAATTTGACCAAGATATTTGACCAAACAATTGGTAAGCAAATGCTATTTTCAAAACTCATAAGATATTAGATTTCATCATTAATTTGAAGAGCATCAAAAGAATAGATACAATTCTCTTTTACAATGTTGAAGAATTATAATAGTATTATCTAACATTACTATTTTTGTCAGTAAATAATGCTTTTAAGGAAAATTCTAGGTTCCTGGGAAACTAGGACATATTTGAAAACTAGGGCATATTTTAAAGTTTATCGGTCCCTGTACTATTTATATTAGAAACATTATCCACTGAACATCTTATATTGTCCTTTCCACTCCACTGCATCCCAGTTCTCATCTTTCTTTCCTATCAATAAATGAAAGATTAATTTACTGAGCCTATTAGCAGGAATACTGTAGAAAGAACATCCAAAATTAATAACAAATCTCTTGACTGCTAAACAAGTTGTAATTGCATGCAAGTTGCATAAATCAGTATTGCTTATCATACAGAGCTGAATTACTGAAATATGAAATGCTTTTTGAAATGTGAAAGTTCACAGAATTTGTAAGATTAAAGACTGGCAGCAAATCACAGAAAGGCTTAAGTATATTTGACAAATTTTATTTTGTTTTGAAAAGGACAAGAAACAGATGCAGGTACTCTGTTCTGTTATATATTTAATTTTGTAAAGAAAGTATTTTCCTTTTGTAGTCTATGTTACTCTGCATATAAATAATGAATAAAATTATATTTAAAGTTGCTTGAATGAACTCCTAGAATTTAGATTCTTCAAAATAATTACAATAATAAAATTCACTTTAAATATTCCCTATCGATTCTTCAACTGACCCAAGTCCTTTAACAATATCTATCACCCTGAAAAAGCCTGAAGCTGCATCTCAAAATATGGCACTGCTACTATGTGCCTTCATTTACGAGGAAAAAGAAGTGACACCATCTCTGTAGATTCATCAGATTAACATTTCAAACAGGATTAGATTCGCAATATGGCATAAAAAAACTTCTCCTAATTTGATACAGGCAGTACTAATACTTCTAAGTATGTACCTTCTACCAGGCAATACACTGAAGCAAGTGGTACTCATTCAAGCTTCCTGAATTTAATTCCTGGAAATGCTATCTTGGCAACAGTATGGAAACAATTTGCCATTACTTTCTTCTATAATTTGTTTAAGAAAACAACCTACAGTCTCAATGTCTTCCATCTAGATCTGACCAACCTTAATTTTTGAGCACAAATAAGATAAACTCGGGATTACCTTTGATTAATATACATATAAAATATCTTTAGAAATTTACAAGTATAAATCTGGATTAAAAAAGCCTGAGCTAGGCCTTAGCTATAGGAGGGCCTTGCTGCTGTTTCTTTGTTGTTCTACACATCTTACTCCTTCAGTTGGAAGTCTAGCAATGTCTAGCTTTGATGTGATTTCTCTTATCTAATTTATTCTATTTTTATCCACTATTTTTATTA
>BHFT01060995.1:0-18512 GCA_004320025.1 Laticauda laticaudata
TTGTGTCGGAAATTGCCCAGATGAGTGCTGGAGTGGCTGAGAAGAATGACTATCTGGGTGGAAGAGGACACGGCTGTACAGGACACCAAAAGGCTGCTTCCCTTTATATCTGGTGGCTTACGCAATGGCATCCCCCGCATGCGCAATAAACCCACTCGCATTCAGTTCGGCTTCCGCTGTGCATCCGCTAGCTTCGCTGTGCAATCCGCTGCATTCCGCTCGGCATCCGCTTCGCCGTTCCGCATCCGCTTTGCTGAGGCCCCCGGAGCCCTTGCGGATGTTGCCATCCGCTGAGTTCCATTCCGCATCCGCTTTCACTTCCGCCCTGCGTCCTCCGCGTCCGTTCCTTTCCGTGTTGTCCCACTCCGGGTATGCAATTTTTGCCCCTTTTGAGAGCGGATAACAAGGGATGAACATGGTCTCGTCCGTTTCATGTGTCCTTTTTACTAACGTTTGATCTGTGGGCAATATGTGACAGCCCTTAGTATTTTTATGACAAAGTTCCTAGTTTAAAATGTTATCTTTAGCAGTCCTGTTAAAATTTAACTTTAGTTCTAGATCCAGACTATCTCCTCCTTACAAATTCCTTGTTCTTCTTCTCTTCCTCTCCTGTCCCACTTAAGCAAAAAGAAAATTATCTTTCTCTTTTTTTTTGCCTTTTATATTCATAATCTTTATTATCCCTTGGCATTAAAATTTTCCAGTTTAAATACCTTTGAGCCAAAGCAGATTTTCCGATTTCTCATTGAATCTCTGTCGCATTCAAACATAAGAACGAGAGAAAAAAATACAACGTTCCCTTTCACTTTCATTTGCTGCTTCCGAGTCTTCTGGGGAAAGCAAGGATCATTTTTTTTAAAGTTTAAGTTCCAGGATGACATTAGTTGTTTCTTCTTATCCCGGTCAGCCAAAAACTTTCACTTCAATACTTCTTCTCTATGTACATTCTTTCTGGATGACTTCTTTGGAGGAGCCATTTCTGGACCGCCTCGGGAAGGAAGGTTAAGTTTAGCCAGCTGGGGAGGAAAGATGTGGCTTTCCTCGACCCTGCTGGAGTCTCCCCCATCTTCACTGACCTCTACGGGGTGGCTTAGCCCCGAATCCAGCTTGCTCGGGGTGCTCCGGCATCGAGCCCAGGCAGAAACCGCACATGATCGCGGATTCCTGCCTGCCGCCGAAGCCCTGCAAACCGGAACTCGGTAGATGTTTTCTTCAAAGAGAATTGTATCTAAGGAAATTGAAAGCATGATATGATTTTAATGAAGAAGATTCGGGCTGCCTGTGATTGGCTTAGATTAGAATATTACTTGATTAATTAGAGTGAGCTAGATAGTTAAGAAGAAATCCTTTTATTTTTTCAAAATGGCTGTAACAGCAGGTTTCTTGGTCTTACATAAAAATTCTGTGTGATGTCTCCTGAATTTTAGCACTGAAAAATAGTGTAGCAAGCCACTCTATGAGCCTTAGTGAAAAATCACGCTGTTGTTGTTTAATTCAAATAGGACATCTGCAGAAGATTCTGTCCCATGATCATCCTCCAGAATATTCGTTTGATTTTTATGCCGCATATATCAATATTCTTCTTGGAGTCTTCTACCCAGTTTGCAGGGACTTGAAGGAGCTCCAACATCTGGTGAGGGATCTCTTTGGTATTCTGCATAATAAAGATAAAATAACCTTTATTGTCACATTTTTCTGTGAACACACTGGGAAGCATTATAAAATAACATTCTAATTCTCATTCTCTCTCTCTCTCTCTCTCTCTGTCTCTCCCTCCCTCCCTCCCCCTTCTCCATATGCACATACATATACATACGATATATNCTCTCTCTGTCTCTCCCTCCCTCCCTCCCCCTTCTCCATATGCACATACATATACATACGATATATATATATATATATGTTTGATACATACACACACACAAACACACATATTTACATTTGATACATACACACACAATTTAGAATACATAGTGAATCTGTAAGTTCTAAACAATACTAAATTAACTTTTCACTCTCTATCTTACAGGCTGCACTGAATTTTTCTAAATATTGTGAACCTGTGGTCCAAGGAGAGGGTCAGTAGTTTACTTTCATATGAATGCTTTTATATGAATGAATTCTGCCTTGTCATGGATACATACAGGCTGAGCAGCACAGTAGCTTAGAGGTGAAGATGCTTACCTCCCACTCGGAAAGTTGAGAGTTCAATCCCAGGCAGTGGCAGATGTTTCTCTGTCAGTACTCAAAGATAAAATATCTGTGAAATATGCTGTGAACTCCGCATAGGCATCAGGAAGGGCATCCGGCCAGTAAATGCTCAGCTCCATTCAATCGCCCTGACACTGTTCTGATAAAAGGGATTGTAGGGTCATAAAAAAAATTGGAACACATATATTAGTTCAATAGGAGACAAAAATTACACCAGAAATTACAAAGCACTAAGTTATGTGGAAAATATCTCAGGAGTAAGCAGCGGCAAACAATTTCCTTATTTTGGGCAATAAAACTCCATGGAAAACTCCCTGTAGTCATCGAGTGTCAAACTAGACTGAAATGATTTTTTTTACTTACTTAACATGTAGGAAGTAGAAAGCCTCTGGGAAATAGGCTCCTACCATTCTTATTCCAGATCTGACCCTGTACTATTAAAATGCAGGCATTTTGCTGCAAAGTTTGGTATTACAGTCTTTGCTGAGCCTGGGAGATGCATGTAGATCACTTGCTGCCCTCCTGTGGAAAGCCATGAAAAGAATTTCCAAGTAAAATTGTGGATGCATTTTTTATTTACAGCTCATCTTTTTTGCTTTGAAAGTTCTGTGGTTTGAGATTAACTCAAACAGTGCGGTTTCAGTATCATATAGATTCAAAAGTTACTGTAAGCTTCCCCAGCTTGGCACTTTACTGATGTATTCTGACTGCAGATTCCAGAATTCTTAGCCTGAAAATAATTTAGCCATGTTGGCTAGATATTCTGGAACTTCTAAATGAAGAATGCATGTAGTCAGAGAAAACTTGAATAAAGTTGGCAATGATTTTTATATAGCTGGATGCTCTTCAGAGATTGACCCTGATTAAATTGTCTTTCCATGGTTACAGCGAATGAACGCGACACACGCCGACTGTGGAAAAACATTGAATCCCATTTGAAGAAAGCTATGCAGACGGTTTATCTTCGAGAAATATCAAGGTAACGGCTTCTCTTCCTTCCCCTTATTATTTTTTTTTACAGCAACCTTGAACTATCAAATATGAAAGGGTTTTTATTTTCCAATTATGATGAGTGTCCCTGTCTGTTTAAACTCTGCTTAATATGGGTCAGTTTATTTCTTTTTACCAATGAAAAATATGCAGTTACTCAAATGAAATGGAAGGCATGCAGTATGGAAGGTTTCTTGTATGTGTTCATTATTAAAAGCAGTTGCAGATAAGGGCAAAATGCTGAGAAAGAACTGTGAATTATACACAGAATAACAGAGTTGGAAGGGACCTTGGAGGTCTTCTAGTCTAACCCACCATTCAAGCAGGAGACCCTATACCATTCCAAACAAACGGTTGTCCAATCTCTTCTTGAAAAACCTCCAGTTTTAAAGCACCCACAACTTCTGAAGGCAAGTCGTTTCATCGGTTAATTGTTCTCACTGTTAGGAAATTGCTCCTTAGTTCTAGGTTGGATTTCTCCTTCATAAGTTCCTCTTGCCCTGCCCTCAAGTGCTTTGAAAACAGGTCTCCTCATTGAGAAGCTGCTATTTTCTCTTTATGGGAAAATCACTGGTATCAATGGGCATTATCTATATTCTTTCTTATGAAAGGTAATATGATGCCAGGGTGAGACTGAAAATCTCCAGTTCCACACCTCCAGTGTGATTCAGATCCTGTATGTAGAGCGAAAAAAAGACCGCATTAATCTTATGTCCTATTATCTAATTTAACCCTCATATATATAATTGTAAGAAAAATAAAAGGCAAATATTCATTTTAAATGAAGCTTGTTTTCTATTGATTGCAATTGTGGAAACAAACTGCCATCACAATTAAAAAGGTGTGAAACGTATGTTATTGATGTCAGATAAAAGGGTCTCTGAGGAGAAATTCAGCTATGATAGCTGAAGAGGAACAAGAAGTGCTTCCTTTTTAAAACACAATATGCTAGCTCTCCAGCTTGACCTCTTAAGACAACTGAGAGCAAAACCTGATTGTTGATGGGTTTTTTTGGAAGGTTGCAACTCTCCTGCCAGTTTGCATAAGAGCGTCTCAGTCAAGACATGATGTTTCTAATGTGAAATGTTGTTTTTTTTAAAAAAAACAAACTGAGGAAGTGTAGTTGTCTTTTTTGGAAAAGCATTTCTTAAGATTTTTGGTTGTCTGCATAAAAATGGGTAGCAAATATATTTTATCTCATTCCTCCGTTTATATCAGTAATGTATTTCAACCTTTTAATTAACATCTGATATAAATGTATTTACAGTGTGTTGAATCTATCTAGTAAGGAAGTATCACATGAAATGTTAATAAGAAACGTTGATCTCAGTTTAGGTACTGAAATATACCAGAGTGACTGATGAATTTCATTTGGTCTTTTTTTTCTTCGAAAGAAGGGAAAGCTTATTGATTCACGTCTAGTATTTATATAATTTGCACAATTAATTAGCTAAAACTTTTCTGATTCCCTGCTGAACATGTATATTTTGAGGTAGCGGGAAGGCAGTTGTATGTTTAGATGAAATTTCCTGTATTGTACCAAGGACAATAGCATCACAGCTTCATGAAGGAACATTCTTACAAAATGTTTAAAATAATGCCTGGTTTTGTTTTTAGTTGTCAAACTGTCTATCCAGTGAAATAATATTGTATTGTTCCTGCTGTAGATGTACTTCATTGCTTTACTCCTTTAATCCCAAAGAATCTCAAATGTATCCTCTTAAAAAGGAGGATAAAAAAACCCTTTGCTTTTCAGCCACAACAAACACAGGGCTTTTAAACAGCTACCTTGTCTTTTTAGCTCCCAATGGGAACGATTACAGCAAGATAATGGAGAACCTGGACAAGTAAAAGGTATGTGTAGCAACAATAGTCTGGTTTGTGTAAATTATTGATGATGACAGGAGCCTTAACAATTTAGAACGAATCAGCAAGTATATATAAATATATCAGCAGCTTCAACCCCTTCCCTCAAACAAAAAACAATTTTTTAAACAATCTTAATCTGTGAGCAAGAACCTTTAAATTGATTTTTTTTTTAACATGAGCTTTTAAGTTGTCAGATTCAATATTTCTTTGTTTTACCATTTGTTTTCCCCCCTAGGACTTTCAGCCCATGCTCATGTAGAACTGCCCTATTATTCAAAGTTTCTTCTAATAGCAGCTTATCTAGCCTCTTACAATCCTGCCCGGACAGATAAAAGATTCTTCGTTAAGGTAATTTAGGTTTCTTATTTTTGTCTTTAAGGTGTCGCAGATTCAAATATTTTTTAAAAAATAATTGTTTCTATGGAAGATTTTTTTACACGGATAAAACATGAAAATATCTAAAGGAAAATGGAAAGTGCAAAAAGCAATGCAGTTCGGACAAGAAAGAAAAAAAGATAAAGAAGAAAGTTCGGATCTTCTTTGCAGAAGCTACAAACTTATAAGTAGTCCTCACTTAATGGCCATTTGTCGTCAGTGCTGAAAAAAGGGACTTATGACTGGTCTTTGCACTTATAACCATTGCAGCCTCTCTGCGGCCGTGTGATTGCAATTTGGTTACTTGGCAACTGTTGCAAATTTATAATGGTTGCAGTATCCTGGTCTTGTGATCAGCATTTGTGACCTTCCTAGCCAGCTTCCAATGAGCAAAATCAATGGGTTGGAAGCTCCAATCATGACCTCGGGTATTTCGCTTAAATGACCACAATCTGAAAGTAATTTAAATCAAGCGATATTCCAAATTTAGCTGTCTCTTAGTCTGTTCCTAAATCCTTGTAATTATTTCCTCCCTTTTTATATTAACCTTTCCAAGGAGTCAAAAATGCCCTCCGTGGGTGGTTTAAGGCACTCTTGACACTTGAAATATCTCTTATCTGCTTTAAATTTCTCAATTCCAGCGATCTGTGGAGAGTCTCAGTCATCCAGGTCATAGTGGTCTGGAAGGAGGAGACAATTTCTCTTCTCATCCAAGAAGCTTCATCGGTTCTAGCAGGATTGGGGAGGGGTGTTACAGAAGGATTAGTTCTGATAGGAAGGATCATATTTCTTTGCGGTCATCTGGACTTAGGCACTCTTCTTGGAAGCTCTTGAGGCCACTTGTGGGTTGTTGTGTCTGTGCCCTCAGGGTCACCTGTATCAGAGTGCAAGTGGAATGTTCTTGGAATTGTTGAAAGGAATTGTAAACAGGAGATAGATGGAATCATATCCCTCCCCTTCTGTTGAGACAGGTCTATTCAATTTTGATGTAGATGGCCTCCTTGACTCCTCTTTTCAAACTAGCTGTCCTCTCTGTCCACATTCTGGATAGAGGAGAGGATAGAGTCTGCCATCCAAAACCCCAGAGAAGTTCAAAGTAATTGAGGATGTAAGAGCAAGAGGCTCGGTTTAGTATTGATAAAATAAATACCGTATAAATGAATGCCAGATAGTCATTTGGATTGAACTGCTTAAAAATAAATTGGATGGGAGAGACTTAACTCAGAATAACTTTTGACTAATCAACTGGATTACCCATTGACTCAAATGGCACTCATATGAATGCAGGGCTTATGGTAATAGATCATAAATGTGGTTAGGTTGCTAAGCAACCCAGATCACAATCATGGGGTAGCCAGAACTCTTGGGAACCAATCCTAACCACCATTAGTTCAGCACCATCCTAACTTAGAAAGGTAGTTGACCGGAATGATTGTAGGTTGATAGTAGACATTCCAAGCTGGAAGCTCAATTGCTTTGCTATTGTTATGTAAATGGTTAATGAAGAAAAAAATAAAATGAATTGTAGTTGTAATATGCATGCAGAAATACCCTGATACTCCACCATCTCCCAGGTGGTTGCCAGTTCTGTAAACGTCTTCCTAATAATGACTTTCTTCGTTTTACTTGCAGCATCATGGGAAAATTAGGAAGGTAAATTTTCAGAAGAAGCATGAAAAGGTATTTCGCTCTATGTTTCTGATCTATATAAAAATGTTCATATATATTCTGAATCGTTTAATGTACAGGTAGTCCTCAACTTACAACAGTTTAATGACTGTTCAAAGTTACAACAGCACTGAAAAAAATGACTTATGACCATTTTTCACACTTCTAACCGTTGCAGCATCCCCATAGTCACATGATCAAAATTCAGGCGCGTGGCAAACTGACTCACATTTATGACGGTCACAGTGTCCTGGGGGGATCACGTGATTTCCCTTTTTTCAACCTTCTGACAAACAGACTCCCTTAACGACAGTGTTACCAGTTTAACAACGACTGTGATTCCCTTAACAAACATTGCAAGAAAAGTCGTAAAAGGGGGCATTTGACAAATTTCTCACTTAGTGACATCAATTTTGGGCTCAGTAGGGGTCATAAGTTGAGGACTATCTGCTCGTATGGGTTTGGGCAACTGGAGTAGTAAAGTGAACAAGATTAGTTTGCAAGATTCCAAGCAAGTACAGTTAACAATTCTTTTTATGTTTTAAAAAATCACAACAGACCAGCAACCATCTTCTGGGGCCGAAGCCCTTCCCGTTGGACAGATTGCTAGCCATCCTCTACAGCATTGTCGATAGCCGAATTCCTCCAACTGCAAATATATTTTCCCAGGTGAGTGAAACGGTCACGTGTTTCAAGCCTTGACACAAATTTCAGACCTCTCTTTCTTACGTACAAAATAATCACAAACTTGTTACTGCTGGTGTTACAATTACAGGTCTTTCCTGACTTAACAGTTGATTTAGTGACCAGTCGAAGTTACAGCGGCACTGAAAAAAGTGATTTATGACCATTTTTCACTCAGCCATTGTAGCTGTGGAAGCCATATTGAAACCAGATGCTCCCACACTACCACATTTTGAGCCTGGGAAAGTGGGAGGGTGGAAGTTCTTGGCGTATGTTTAGTTAGATAAAATAACATCCTTTTTGTAGTTCAAGGTCATGCTAGTGTGCACATATGTGAAGGAAAGTATTAACTTGGGACGGATGATGATTGGGGCATGTGATGTGATGATGGGTGTAGGGGGTTGGATTTGTAGTTTTGATTACTGCAAGGAAGCCCCGAATGTTCAGATTCAGGATTCCCCCAGTTACTATCCAAATAAAAAGATAACTTTTGAGCAATGTCTGCCTCGGAGTTATTGGTTGGAGTGGTGGTTTGCTGGAACGCTAACAGGAGCATTCCCATAATTACATGATCAAAATTTGGATGTTTGGCAAGTGGTTCATGACTGTTGCAGGGTTATGTCATCCTCTTTTGCAACTTTCTGACAGAGTCAGATGGGGAAAGCAGATTCACTTAATGATTCACTTAGGAACCATGGCCAAATTGACATAAGTGACTCAGGCAAGGCATTTGTGATTTTTCAATTAACAAGTGCATTGTTTTGACCCACCTCCCAAACGCGACAAACCCTCTGTAGTTAACTAAATGTTTCCTTAATTAGGAGCTCCAGCAGCACTGGCAAAACGTCTCTCTTTCTCTCGCAGTAGGCTAACAAGTCTGCCTGGCAGGGAGATGAATAATTGTCTGCCACATTTATTCATCTCCGCCCCCTGCCTTTTTTCCCCAGAGCTAGGGTGAGGCTTCACTAGCAGTAGTGGTTCTTCCATCCCAAGGACCAGCCCATAGATTTCCACCGCTCTCCTCTCCTCTACCTTCTGCACATCCGTGCATCAAATACTGTACCCAGTTGTTCCTCCTCTTCCTCATCAGCCACCTCCAGGCCTGGGGGCTGTTGACTCTTCATCTGAGGGCTGACGGACGACCCAGTCTCCACTTCTCTCTCTCTCTCTCTCTGCCAACTCCATTCCCTCTTTCTCCTCGGAGCTCTCCGGTTGCCTTAATGCTGGCCTTGACTTCTACACTACCTCCTCCTCTGATTTGGCTGCTGGAGGGGCTGGCAGCCGACAGGCTACAACAGCATGTTACTGTTTTGCCTTCCAAATATACCTTTTGCTTATTCTGTAAGGATTTGGGTTTTATCATGTGAATGTGCACTAGATGGCACTGTATCCTCATTAATAAAAACAGTCTCACAACAATTTTATAAAAGTAAATGAAAATGGTAGCAAATAGAAGGGGGGAATAAAACCTGCTCATGTGATATAAAAAAATACTCCTTGTTTAATCTCTCCCATAAAGGACAATTGAATACTGGACCTGCTTACTTGAACAATGAATATATGAATTCATATATTCAGGTATAATTTTCTGTATAGTAATGTGGCTTTATTTTGCTTTTATTTATAAAAAAAATAACTTTTGAGAATAAATGAATTTGTTCTGTCCTTTTCAAATTTGTTCACTCATTCTGCTTTCTCAATCAACTTTTTGTAAATGTGTCTTCTTTTAGTTGAACTTTGATGATCTGCCTAATCTGAGCATCAATCTAGAGTCTGAAAAAGGAGAATTATGTTCACAAGTGATGGAATTAAGTCAGTAATTGTTTTAAGTCTGTTGGAAACAAGCGGTTTGATTTTGCGACAGAAAAAAAAAAAATAAAAAGCTAAGATCACAGTTCTTATATTATCAGAGCTAAAGAATAATTTAGTGACATGCGAGATTTATTAGAAACCAGTTTGGGTATCTTTAAGCTGAAGAAGATAATCTTCCTTCAGTTTCTTTGTTTGATGATCAGCTAGAAATCACCAGTCTGTAATTTGATTTTTTTGATTGTCTTCTTGGGATCTTCTGATTGGTGGAAGAACCCATGTATTTTATTGGGACAATAGGGAAATATAAAAGCTTGATGCTCAATAAGTGGACACAGCTCAGAAACTTTCAAAGCTAAATCATAACTGTCTTTGTTGTGTTGGAATCACTGCAGAATAACAGGATATCAAAGTTGGAAAGGACCTTGGAGATCTTCTAGTCCAACCCCCTGCTCAAGCAGGAGATCCTAAACCATTTTAGCCAAATAGTTGTCCAGTTCCTTCTAATAAGCCTCAAGTATTGGAGCGCCCACAACTTCTGAAAGCAAGCTGTTCCACTGATTAATTGTTCTCGCTGTCAGGAAATTTCTCCTTTGTTCTTGTTTGCTTCTTTCTTGATTAGTTTCCATCCATTCCTTTGGAGAATAGAGAATAAAATAGAAATAGAATAGCAGAGTTGGAAGAGACCTTGGAGGTCTTCTAGTCCAACTCCCTACTAGTTTGACCCCCTTTCTTTGTTGCAACTCCTCAAATATCATGTCACCCCTTGTCCTTCTTTTCATTAAACTAGACATACACATTTCCTGCAACCATTCTTCATATTTTTTGTCCTCCAGTTCCCTAATATTCTTTGTTGCTTTTTTCTGCACTCTTTTTAGAGTCTCTTTTTTATATCATGGTGAGCAAACCCGATGCAATATTCCAAATGTAGTCAAAGCACTCTAAAGTGTTGTACAATTGTAGCTAATATTTCTTTGTCACAATACTGTGTGGAACAACTTAAATTTTACCGTGTTTCAGAATATACACCAGATGGCACTTTTATCAAAGAATTCTAGTCTGAAGCTTCTTTTAGACGACTTCTATAATAATCTGACTCTTATTAAAATCTTTTCAAAAGACAACACTCCATTCAAGAACTTGAAATTGAGCATAATAAAAGTGTATATTTCAATGCATGCGATCGTCTCCCATGAAATCGTAGACAAAGAAAATGAAAACTAGAAGGACAAAGAGAGCAGCATGTATATTCACCACCTTGAGTTACTTAGAAAGTAATACAAGTGGGATTTTAAAAAGTCTAATAAATAAAATAAATTAAACCTGGGCTAGACTGTGTTTACCACTAAAAGGACCCAGAACTGGTTGAATAATTGGAAAAGAGAAGACCAAAAAGAGACATGATTGTTATGTTCATTATCTAGAAGATTATTACCATACAGAAGATGATTAGGACTTTGAATTTATATTAGAATATAGAACAAGGAGCAAATAGGTACACATTATCAGATTGTTCATTTTAATTGGACGTCAAGAAAAATTTCCTAATAGTAAGACTTACTCTTTAGGACTTTCTGGGTATTCTTCTGCATTGGAAATATTTGAGCAGAAATTGGATAGTCATGGAATGGACTACTAGATCACGGGTGTCAAACTTGCATCGTGACGTTTTTTGCCTTGGTGGAGCTGGGGTGGGCGTGGCCTGTGTATGACGCATCCAAGCCACGGACTACCAGAGTGACATTCCTGGACTAGTTCATCTTTAAAGTTCATTTCGTACTATAATTCTTTACCATTCATGACATTTTTATGGGATTATCATAGAATTTCTCAGAGGCTAATTTCTATTGCGCATCCTTCTATCTCTACAGAAATATATCAGTTGTGGGCTATTATGCCCAACTGCCATCATTTGAGGCTTGGGGACATGGAATATTTCAGTCAATAAAGTGAATCTTCTGTGCATGCATTTGTGTTATTGTGTCTCTTTCATGTGTGCTTTTACACACGTATGCACCCCGCCCAATATTTAAATGCTCAGGTATAACCCAGATTTGAGATACACCTGTCCTGATATATGTCAGCTGCTCAGGTGTGAACAACTACAGCAGTAGCTCTTGGAATTCCATCTAGATGTCTTATGTAGCCTGATTGATTCAGATTTTCAACTGGAAGAAACAGAACTGGTAAAAATGATTTTTTTTCTTATACTCAGGAAAAGCCCCCTCTCAATCCCCAAAAGATCAATTCCACCCCCCCTTCCATTCTTTTCTCTGTTTTAGAATACTTGACAAATCAGTATGAGAGGAATTTCATACCCATTACAGGTAGTCTATGACTTACCACCACAATTGAGCCCAAAATCTCTGTTGCTAAGTAAGATGATTATTCAGTGAATTTTGCCTCCTTTTACGGCCTCTTCATGCCACAGTTGTTAAGGTAATCAACCCGGCTGTCAAGTTAGTAACACAGTTTTTAAGTGAATATGGCTTCCCCGTTGACTTTGCTTGTCAGAAAGTCGCAAAAGGGGATCACGTGATCCCCAAGACACTGGAGCCGTCATAAATATGAATCAGTTGTCAAGCATCTGAATTTTGATCACATAACCACAGAGCTGCTACCACAGTGTGAAAAACCACCATAAGTCATTTTTTCTGTGCTCGTAACTTTCAACAGTCACTAAATGCTCTGTTGTAACTTAAGGACTATCTGTATGAACTTCAGCTTTCTATTATTTTCTGTTGGGCAAAGCAGACTATTGCTGTAAGCAGTCCCTGTTCCTGATGGACAAAAATTGACCTTGAGAACAGATATTTTTGCTTTAGTGGTACATTCTAGTTTTTATGTTCCTTCAAACATCCCTGATTCTTTGAAGTCAAAGAAGAGTACTATTTAAAGTGGATAAGTATTTTCTCCCTCTGGTCCGTTTTAATTCGGAATATGGTATGCCGCTTAAGACTTTACTCCTCAGAATGACTCTACAATAATAACTGTTTTTGACCTCTGCTATTATGTTGTACTTGAAAAGAGATTTTATCGAGGTAATATTTTCTTGTAACCAAGTTGCAGAGGAAAACAGTGTCCACTGTACGACCCATCCCGAAAGTAAGTCCCTAGCTTGATTTTTACACATGCACCCAATATAAACCCTACCCCCAAAATAAGCACTAATCAAGATCTCATCCACTTCAGAGTGCACAGGTTAAAATTAAGCTGGGGTCGGGATGAGGGGGTGGAGTTGCCCTATTACTTATCTTTGGACAGTTGTAGCCCAGCCTCGCACACCCCAACATCTGCCTGGCCGGCCCATTTCCTCTGCATCCGGCAAGGCTGGCAAGGCTTTCCTGAAGCCTCTGTAGCTTGATAACAAAGCTCCGGATCGATCCAGCGCTCTATTATCGACTGCAGAGGCCTTCAGGAATGCCTTGCTGGTCACAGAAGAAGAAATTCCTGAAGGCCTCTGACAGCAAAAAGGAGGGTGGGGGTGACACATGCAAGTGAGGTAAGTCGGTGGATGATTTCCCCCCAAAATAAGACCTGGTGCCTTTTTGGGTAGCAAAAATATATAAGACAGGGTCTTATTTTCGGAAAAACACAGTAACAACTACAGACCAGGTTTGAATTTGTTTTTGCTGTGTATTCTAGAAACACTTAATTATTGCCATGTTGGTGTTTATTAAATTGCAGCAGGGAATGATAACAACAAAAAGGTAACTATATCTGGTAGAAAATGCTGCTTTTCCTATAGATCAGAGGCCTTTCTTTCATGTTAAAATTTAACTAGCAATTTTACATGCTTTGTTAATTCTTCTGATCTTATAAAAAAGACGATCTGACATTCAGTTTATATTTGTAAAGATCCAGGCACAATTTTAAAACTGTTTTAATAGACCATTTTAATAAGATAAGATAACCGTTTTGTCATTTATTGCGAGCATGGAATCCTATATTTGTTATACATTTTGGCTACTAAAAATGCACATTAGATATGTTGTGAGCATCCTTGCCTGCAATATTTTATCACTCTGATATTATTGCAAGCACATAAAGTTTACATTTCCCTTGAATAGTATTTTGTTTATGGCTAGTGCTGCATATCCCAATAGAAAAGCATAAAGGAATTTAGGAGTCCCATTCTTGATTATTCTATTTGATCAGTAGCTTTTTGCTATTTTGGCTGAATAAATGTCCTCTTACAAAGTAAATTTCATCTCCTAACTTTCAAATATTAAATGTAAAAATGATTCATGTACAGGTTTTTCTAATAAATTCTGCAATTCAGACCCGTTCTTGTCGTATTTCAAGATTCAAAACCACTGAGAAGCACTGTAACAATTTATATTCTCATTGTTGGGCAGTAAATGATTTTACCTCATTTTTCTACAAGTAAATGAAACTTCCTTTCTAGCAGAATATGTACATATATTCAGGTGGAATTGCTTGATACTAAACGCATTTCCCAAACTTATTTATTTCTGTATGTCTTGATTTACTCTGCATTGAAATTTTGATCTTAATAAACCAATGTTTTTCTCCTACTTTGTAAGTAGATGCCTTAGATGGTCTTACCTTTTGCAGTCTTTCTAACATGAATGTTAAATGCGCTAAACTTTAATTTCTCAGCATGGAAATAAAGGAGTGTGTTACGACAGTCTTTCCTCCTATTTTTAACGGAGCTTAAGCCCATGTCACACTGCACCAACGGATGGAAAGAGGATGTAAAACGGAGAGAAACACTTGCCATCCGTTGGTTAACGCGATTCATCCATTCTGTACTCACTGCCTCCGTTTTTCATCCTCTCTATCCGTCCAGCATCCGTCGACTGAGGTTCCATCCGCTCAAAAAGTTTTGAGCTGCCCAAAACTTTTTGAGTGGAAAATGTATCCAACGTGTCCGTTCTGCATCCGCAACGCATATGGGGAACATCCGTCGTCATCCCTTAAGCGTCCGCTATATCTGCTCGGCATCCGCGCAATTCAAATCCGCTCCAGCGGAAAGCGGACACAGGGAGGAAGCGAAACGGACGCGGAGCGGATGCGCAGCATTAGTAGCACGCACGGAGAAAGGATGAAAGTGGATGCAGCTCGCATACAAAGCAGTGCATGTAAGGGGGCAGGGGTGCTGTCTGCATTGCCTTCTGGGTGCTGGCACGCAAGCATGTGTGCAGTTTTTGGCACAGGATCCCAAAAAGGTTAATCACCACTGCCTTATACTATTTCAGACAAGTAGTTGTCCAATCTCTTGTTAAAACCTCCGGTGATGGAGCACCTACAACTTTTGGTGGCAAACCATTCCATTGGTTAATTGTTTTTATGGCCAGGAAATTTATCTCTGTTTCTAGGTTACTTCTTTCCTTGATTAGTTTCCATCCGTCTCTTCTTGTCCTGCCTTCAGGTGCTTTGGAGAATAGCTTGACTCCCTCTTCTTTGGGGCAGCTCCTGAGATATTGGAAGGCTGCTGTCATGTCAGACTGAACAAATAATCAGGAAGTGAAAATGGCTACAGACATTGTAGGAAAAAAACCCAGCATGGGTTAGCCATGTTTTGGACTGGCTGCCTCATTCATTCATTCATTCATTCAATTCCGTTTCAATAGCCACCTGTCTCAGACAATGACTCTGGGCAGTTTACAGTTCAAAATAATTTTGAGCCTTTATTTCCCCTTCTGTTCCCATTTTTAACTCTAATTCTAACCCTAATCCTGGTTAATGCAGGTACATCTTCCCTTTATCCCCCACCTGCCTTGTGTTTGCTTTGCCTATTTTTTTTTTTTTTTGCTGTATNTTTTTTTTTTTTTTTGCTGTATCTGCTTTTTTTTTTAATGCAGGTTGGTATTTTTGTGTGCGTGAAAATTATTGTGTGCTTTAGTTACCCAACCACTTCTTCATGCAAATAGAAAGTTAATTAATTATGTAAATGGGACACCTGTTTTTATAGGCAATTGAAGTAATGATTAATTAAAATAATACGCAACTAAAATTTGTCCTGATACAGCATTTTTGGGAAAACATGAGCTTTGGCAGACTGCTCATACATGTAGACCACATATATGTGTTACATCGCAAAGATTTATTGAGAGGGGTGGCAGGGATTTTCTTTTCAGGATGGATGAAAATTAAGACAGTGGGATATTGCACAACAATTTTTTCTGCCCACCATTATGTGTGTGTATGTGTGGGGGGGTATTCTACCTTCTTTAGGAAGAGTAATTTTATACTTAGTAGCATTATCCTTTTCAGTAAATTAACCCAGGTTAGAGATAGCTTAGTCTGCCTTATTCTAAATCAAGTTGCAGCCTGATTTGGTCTGAAAATGGACCTCTAAATTAGACACTGACAGGTAGTCCTTGACTTATAACAGTTTGTTTAGTGACCACTCAAAGTTACAACAGCTTTGGAAAAAAGTGACTTATAACAGATGTTTTTCACATTTGTGATTGTTGCAACATCCCCATGGTTATGCAATCAAAATTCAGATGCTTGACAACTGATTCATATTTATGATGGTTGCAGTGTCCTGGGGTGACATGATCTCCTTTTGAGACTTTCTGAGAAGCAAAGTCAATGGGGAAGACAGATTCTCTGAATGACCATGTTACTAACTTAACAGCGGTGGTCATTCACTAAACCGTGGCAAGAAAAGTCGTAAAATGGGGCGAAACTTACTTAACAACTATCTCACTTAACAACAGTAATTTTGGGCTCAATTGTGATTGTAAGTCAAGGACTAACTGTATTTAGTATGAAGATCTGTAGATCAGTCTTTTATAATTTAGGATTCTCCAAATGTTTTTTGGGAGAAATCAAGATCACGTGAAATGTTAATATCACTTTATAATGTCTTGGCCACACTTGGAATACTGTATTCAGTTTTGGTCGCCACAGTGTAAAAAAGATGTTGAGATTCTAAAAAGAGTGCAGAGAAGAGCAACAAAGATGATTAGCGGACTGGAGGCTAAAACAGGAATTGGGTATGTCTAGTTTGATCAAAAGAAGGATTAGGGGAGACGTGATAACAGTCTTCCAATATCCCAGGGGCTTCCAGAAAGAAAAGGGAGTCAAGCTATTCTCCAAAGCATCTGTGAGGGCAGGACAAGAAGCAAAAGATGGAAACTAATCAAGGAGAAAACAACCCAAAACTAAGAAGAATTTTCCTGACAGTTAGAAAAATTAAGGTTTCCTGCTTAAGCAGGGGTTGGACTAGAAGACCTCTAAGGTCCCTTCCAACTCTGTTATTCTATTCCAGGGGTAGGGAAACTTGGCTCTTTTATCATTTATGGACTTCAGCTCCCAGAATTACTGAGTGAGCCATAAAAGGCTCCCCATCCCTGGCCTACTGTTTTTTCAGTTGTGGGAGAAATCAATTTTTGACTTGAATGGGATTGTTATGTCCTATGATTTCAGTGAGGTTTGTGCAATGAATCAATCCTACATTGCGTAAAATGTTGCTATGGTTTAATAGAGAAGTAGGCAAATCCTTGAATCCTTTTCAGAAAACTGTTAAGATAATTTTTTGCATGTTGGATATTTAAAAAAAATAAAATAAAACTTCTAAAGTGACAACAGCATTACAACAGTCAACAGCTGTCCTAAATTATTGAAAAGGAACGCATTTAAATCAATTAAAAGCTGAACAAATTTTCTTCTTTTTCTGATACAAACGTATTTCATAGAAATCATGTTCTTGATAAGTCGCTCATAAAAATCTGCCCTTGACATAATGCATTTGCACCAATTTGTTCAAGCTTAAGTGTGCCATATATATCAGGGGAGATTAAAAAAAAAAGGCATGATGAAAGGAAGTTTTAAAAGCCCCTAATTTTCTCGTTATTTTTTAAAACTTTTCACTTGTGACAAATATGGCAAGAACATTCGAGTTAGAAGTGGGAACAGTGCAGAAAACACAGCATGGTGGCTTTGGTTAGCACTTCAGTATGAAATATGGCACTTTGAAAGAACCTGCTGTTGCACTAAAGAAAATGAGCAGGCTGTACTTTTTATAGCAAATTACTGATAAAGTAGCATCAAGGCTTGTTATTAGTGTGAACAAAAAGAAGAAAAAAGAAAAAAAAACCTGCCATATTTTCCTCATATAAAGCTTTTTAAAAGTGTAAAGGTGATAAGCAATCTCTAATAAATCACATTTCATTTTAATTGATTTCAAACATATTTCTTTCTGGTCATGCAAGTTGGTTTTTCCTCATTTAATAATATGGGCATTTATGAATATTGCTTTTTTTTTAAATAACTTTTTTGCTGAACAAGTCAAAAGTCTGTTTTATATGTGTTTATATCCAGCCAGATTCTGAAAAATTCCTGGTCTGTGCCGTAGTTTTTAAGATCTGTAGGTGAAATGTTTCATCTGCCCAATAATGGTAGAATGGTAGAAATAGAAATAGAAATTGTCAAATAGAAGCTGATAATTAAATTTAGGTGAATTTCTGTTTTAATGCTGTAGAAACATAGTGCAAAAGTTTGCAAATGCTCTCTTCGGAGTTCAAAAAAGTTGCTTACTCATTAAAGACACGTTTTGAAGTCTAAGCACTCTTGGAATGGGGGGATCTTTCAAATTCAAAAGGTACTGCATAGCCCAAGTGGAATTGTTCAAATGAAAGTCGGTGCTTGTAGTACGTGGTATTATTTCAGGTTGGATATTTTGCCTTTAAACTGAATCTGTTCTATATGAAAATGGTTGACTCCTAGACTTACACTTCTGATTGGCCCAGTAAAGTAAGCAGTGGATTGGTTCATTAGGAACCAATCAAAAAAGGCTTTATTCACAAACAGTCAGAATAGAACACTTTGGCTGGCAGCCGCAGCGCCTAGCCTTTTATACAGGCTGGCCTACTGCTTTCAGCCTATGGCATTTCCCTTGAATTGGCTGCCTTTTCAACAGCTCTTTGGAT
>BHFT01060996.1:0-15964 GCA_004320025.1 Laticauda laticaudata
CTGGATGCTCTGAACAGCTCATAGGAGAAAGGGCATTGGTACTTACCTGACATGCCCATTCTCTTTGAGCTGTGAAGAGCATCCAACCCCACCCTTTTTTTTGTCTGGTGGGTCCTGTTTCAGCCAATGAACTTTTTAGTATGTGAGGATGAGAGCACTTATCTCTCTCGTCTTCGCCAAAGCTGGGGAACGCTGAGGAGGAGTCATGTGGTGGAGGAGGAGCATTCCACAAATCAAGCTCAGCCTGTGAATGCAGAGGCTAAGCACCTCCCACTACTGGATACTCTTCACAGCTCAAATTGAACGGGCGTGTCAGGTAAGTACCAACGACCTTTTACCCACCCATATAATAACTGTGTTTTATGTAAATGGGCTGTGGATTGTACTGTGAAAGCCAGTGTCTATAGCAATAATGTGAGAAATGTACTCTCTTAAAAGTAAAGGTTAGGGTTACTGCGGTGTTAAATTATATGGAATCTGTCCATCTATGAAAAACTCTAGATTTATTGTGAACTAAGCAGAGCTAAAAGAATTGTTTTACTGCAGTGGTGAGATTCTTATACTATTTCAAAGTCTTGGCTTGTTGATGTGATAATTTTCTACTTATGAATTATTTTTCTTTCAACACAATGGAAGGACTGGAATTGGATGGGTAAAGATTCAATCTGTTATGAAAAAACTGTCTTTATTTCCTTCCTTCCTTCATCCCTCTCCCTCCCTCTCTCTTTTTTCTGTATGATAAAATAATGGAAATAAAGGTTAGACTGCAAAGTTGGAAGATAAATCTAGGACTTTTGCATTAGTTTTTACCAAAATGCATTTTGTTTGATATGCAGATCAATCTTTGATCTGATCCAACAGCATTACACTTCTAAAAATAATGGAATCATTTCAGGTAAAATTTGTCCTCACTTTAACTGCCATTCCTCTTCATGCTTGGAAAATATACTTCAAAGCATGATATGATTTTTATTCAAAAGTAAACCATGTTTCGATGATGCTTCTTCCTTGGTAAGTCACATCAGGAGATACCACAATGCTTAATTTAGAAAGGTTCATAAATTTAAACTGAAGTATTCTAGCTTACGTGGATTTGAATTAGCCAAGAGGTACATTCTGGAACTGTTGCAGGTTCTCTACTTAACATTTTATTTTATGGAGTTGAACATGTAGAACTTGCAGACCAGTCTTATGTATTAAGAATCAGTTTCAGAATATACATCTCTTTAGCGTCAGGAATAAATTATTTTCTCTTTAGAAGTTACGACTGTAACATTTATTAGTATGTATTGTACAATTTATTGTATTCTTCTTGGATTCACTTTTAAATGAAAAGACACAAAAACACTAATAAATAAATTCTATGTCTGCCAAATGTTAAAATGTTAAAAATTTGAATATTTGACTGCGTAAGCAGAATTGTGCCTGAAAACCAGGCTATCCATATTCAGTTCAAAGGCTTGAGCGTGTATGTATGTAAAAGATGTGTTTATATTTATGTTCCAAATAAAACATGTTTATATTTTATTTACATCACTCTACATTGGGCATAAGTCAAATCTGTTATTGCCTGTATCTTTTTGCAGTGTTATTGCATTTCCTTTTTCAGAAGTGAGAAGTCAGCAGTATATCAGCTCTTGTTGAAACATCTGCTTGAGGATTTCAGTACTAAAATATTGTCTAGGCTAATACTGTTAATATATAAATACAAGTAAGACATATCACATTTTGGGATATATGTTAGAGCTGCGTGTATATGAGCATTTTTAGGCATCAATGAGCCTCTAAACCTGACTGGTGGATTGTCATGACATGTTTTGAAATATTAAGTAAAATCTGGCATGTGAGATTTTTGAGAACCAAATGAAAACATTTTTTTTTAATGTAGCAGGCAGCTTTTAATGTTTCTTCTGCACTGAAGAAAATACAGTATTGTAGGCTATTTATTGCTAGGTATGAAATACAGGTTGAAGAGCCTTCTATTCAGCCAGCTAGGCCTGAGGTAAACTCTATTTCACAAAGGGAATTTTGATTATGGTCTCCAGCTTTATAACACTTTCAAGAGGCAAGTGGGAAGAGCTACCAAAAAAAAAAAAAAAAAGGGGAGGGGAAGTAAGTTGGATTGGAGCCACTAACGTCATCTAAGTAAATCTGCTCTAGGACTGAAGCCATAAAATGATTGCCAGCTTCAAACTGCACTTTAGCCTTTTCTTGTCAATGGTTACATTTTTTTTCCAGCATGCTATCCTTTTGTAGTTTCTGTTTAAATGTGCTTGCAGTATTGTGTTCAATCTAAAAGTCCCAAGTTATCCCCTTTTTCTACCTTCCCAGCCTCACTGTGTAGCTGGGCCTGCTAATGGCTTCTGCCTTTGTTCATAGAAATGTTCAGATCAAGTGGGGGACAGCATTTTTTTCCCCAAATGTTGAAGGAATTGGAAATTTTGAATCTGCACTTTGGGCCTTCCACATCTTCAAGAGTCTTAACAGAATGTTAATGTGTGAATGTTGTTTTTTGGCAGATTTTTGCGAAGCATACAATTGAATGGTCCAAAATTTTGGTGTTGTCACTTGGTCTTTCATTAAATCAGAGTGGTATAAATATTGCAGATTGACATTAGTAAAAGAAATTTTGATTAAAAACATGCCTGTAGAGTTTATTTTCCCATTTAATTTCTGGGAAGGGGAGGTTCCATAACACATTTGATACCTACCTGTTACTTGTTTTTTGTTTTGAATACTGCATGCATGTAGCAAAAACAGCATTATGTTTCAATTGCAAAGTCTGAATGATTAATTGCCAGTCCTTCTTAGGTCTCTTATAAATCTTCAGAATGATTTTAGATAATACAGTAATCGGAACATACATGTTGAAAAAGAAGCTGAAATCAAATGTAAATTGAAATGATAGGGTTTTCCCCATCCCAGCCATAACAGAGATTTGTTCTGCTTTTAAACTATGAATTAAGCCTCATTTAGGCTTGATGTCAGGTTTCTGAATCTTGTGATTAGGAGCATATTAAAACCAGTATCTTGCTCATGAATCATTAGATGACTCAGTTCCTGAAACCACTACAAGCTTCTCAGTTTTTGGTTACAACCAAAAGCAGGAAATTCAGTGCTGAATAACTTCCTTTCCTAGTGCTGGCTATATCAGGGTCAGTGGTTAGTAGATGCTGCTTTTGTAAGCAATAGGAAGACATTTGTCTTAGGAACAAAGGCCTCCAGAGCTCCGTTTGCTGAAGCAGTTTATGATCTGTGGTATTGGTTTTGAATGTCTGAAGATTGAAATCTGCAAAAGTGAATCAGAACTATTATCTGGATTTTTCAAGAATAAAATGTAGTTTATTTTAAAAATACATAGAACACTTTTTAACTCTTACTTTTTCCCCAAAAAAGTTTTTATTTTTTAAGAAAAAGCTTGGTAGGAAACAGGCTAAAAGACACAAAAGCACAAAGAGGAAAGAAAAACTTTAGGGGGAAAATGTGATTTGTCTTCCTCCCCATTCTCCTTCCTTAAATAGCAAGTCTCAGCCTAGCCTTGGCTGTGTTTGCCTTAAATATCACCAAGGCCAGGATGAAGTTTGCTCTCTAATTCAGCCTTGGGTGCTACTACATCCATTTCTGTA
Source organism: Laticauda laticaudata (assembly GCA_004320025.1). Taxonomy (NCBI): domain Eukaryota; kingdom Metazoa; phylum Chordata; class Lepidosauria; order Squamata; family Elapidae; genus Laticauda; species Laticauda laticaudata. The sequence goes on from BHFT01060996.1 coordinate 3,627, forward strand.
GGTGAACAACAGCCTGTACATTGACTTGGGTCCAGCAAATGCAATTTTGTCCTGGGCCTAATATTTTTTCCTCACACATTCTGGACAAAACAGCTTTCTTTTATTATATTAAGAGCTTTTCTTTTCCTTTTATTCCCTGCAATAGGTTTCCAAACCTGAAATTTTCTGAGCCAAAACAAATTTGACATTACAATTGTTTTCAGATTGATTGGAGACATTTAGATGCTGTACCTTGTGTAGTGGCCTGGTAGTTGCCTGACTACCATGAAGTAGTTGTAAAGCAATGTACCTGGGATGGGGGTGTTGTTGGGATTTAAAAGCAACATTTGCTATTAATCCTGAGGCCAGTAGACATGCAACTATGTCTGTTAATTGGCTTTTGCCATTCTAAGTTCCAAAATGAAAGCTTTCAAATTACAATAGATTTATAGCACAAATACAAATAGATTCATTGTGAGGTAAATAGGTAGGTTCCCTTTCCTTTTCCTTCTTTTTGAGATGAGAAAAAAAATGTACATCTTAGGTGTGGTAAGTAATCTAATCCTCAGTGTAGTAAGAATTTGTGATATGTTTTGCTGTGTGGCTTTCATGTCGCTACTTCCCCTCAGGTTTAATTCATGGAGCAGCAGGCATTCAAATTTGGAAAAATAGTAGAGGAATTTCTGCTGCTTGAAGCATTTTTGAAAGATAGGCCATTTTGACTATGAGTGTGCAAGAGAGTTCTCATGTAGTATGTTGCATCTGCCCTTGCTGATCCTCGTATTTTACTGTCCTTAATGATACTATGATTATTAATGATGATGCATTCCATAAATTCCACGAACTTTCCTACATTCCATGTCATCATCATTCACATTGTTTTTGGAAGTTCTTCCAGGAAAAGCTTTCAAGAAGTTATTGTGTTTTGTACCCACAAAGGAGGAAAAGTGAAGTCACAACTCTGAAAAGAGCACTCCAAGAGGAATGCAAGGTCAAAGGAAGGACATTATAAATGTCAGTCAGCAGAAATTCCATCTTCAGGCACAACATGACCAGGAAGTTATTTCCAAGGTCATTAACAAGAGAAGTCAGAAATATAGGCAACAAGCCAAGCTGAAAACAGTGGCTTGGTAAAACTGCTGTGGACATTATTTCAGCACCTGTCTATTTCCTTCTGAAGGCTTCTGTGCCTTGCTTGTAAGTCTCCATACTTTTCAAGGATGATCAAGTTAAATATCTCTCTGCCAAATGTAACTCCCAAATAGATTATCTGTTACCAGATCACATGTTCCTTCTTCTTTCTGCCTTTGGGACCAACCTTTGAAATACCCATGTCATGTTTATCTTCTGTCTATCCTGATCAAGACTATTCTTTGGGCTCAGCAGTAAGGTCAGACCATTAGGGGATGTCATCTGACCTTTCTCTAACTTTAGAATTTAAATGTGCTGCCCAAAATTGTAACTGCTATCACCACATTTCAGGGACAGCACACTTTGCAGTTGGGTTTTGGCAAAAAAAAAAAACCCCAAAACATATGGCCTCCTTGAGTTGGTCCCTATGGAGCCATCCCATCAATCTTTCTCTGCCTGCATTAATATTTAATACAGAAGAATGACCAGGAGGGAATATCTCTGTTCCTGAGAGGGACCAATGGATGGCAAACTGATGGTTCAAATTAATTTTTCCTACTATAAAACTCTGGATGTGCTCTTTCTCTCTCTATACGTATTCATATGAAAGAATGGATTTAGAAAACTCTAAATACATTCCTGGGATTCAGTTGAAGTTAAATGTTACATGTTGAAATAATTCATCAACCAAATTATTCTAAAATTGATTAAATCAATAGATTAAAATATTTGGAGATTAGCTTAAAACTTATTACTTCAGGGCTTCATGTTGGAGATTAGTGTGAAATAAATTATTTGCTAAGAATTGATTTACATAACCATGCTTTTCATCTGATTCAACTAAATAAGTATACCCTTCTGGACTTATCTTCCCCCTTCTCCTTAGGTAGCACTTGGCATATAACAGAAGTTCAGCCTTTATCCCCTCCAAACACTCAGGCACCTTAATGTACTCAGTCACTATAAAAATCACTATATTTTTTTCTGCGACACAAGTTGAACACCGATGATAATGCTTGAAAAGATGTACCCAAATCAGGCAAAAGAACAGCTGAACATCTGGCAGATAGCATATGGACCATGACCCGATTGGAGGGTATGAGTTGGAGGTCAGCTACCATTGATTTATCTTTCAAATTAGAAACATTTAGATTCTGAAAGCCAGCCTTTATTATGTAAATAGGAGCTCATCTGAAAATTTTGGGGGGTAAGGGGAATGAGAAACACCTTAAGATACTTGATTGAATCACTTGGTGCCATGGTTCCATCTAAGTTGGAAGGAAGCAAGAACTATAGAGATTTCAGTAAGGTATCTTTAATGCTAATCTGGGATAAATATAAAATCTTAAAAGCTATAAGGGGACTTTCCCACCCATATTTATAGTGAACTAATTAAGGCAGAGTCTATTTGAATAATTTGAAACTTTTCACATGTTCTTGTCACCTGGGCTACCATTTATTAGATTAGCTACTAACTGACTTGTGGTACATCTCTTATTGTTTATGTGAGTATTTTTCAAACTTGGCAAGTGTAAGATGTGTGGACTTCAACTCCCAGAATTCCCCAGTTAGCTGGTCTATGCACCTTTCTCAGTCTCCTCAAGTCGCTTATGATTCCAACTAGAAAATGTAAGTAGGTATGCTTAATGTATGGTAAAAGCAGAAATTAAATTTGGAGTCCTAAAATTAATTTCCTAAAAAATTAATGCAGGGATTAAGATTTTGAGCTGCCTGAAATTGATCTGAGGATGAACAGCTGTTATTTTTGTATTTGTTTCATAATGTGGTAAGAGTGAAACTTTTTTGCATACTATAAAAGATTGCATAGTAGTATTTAATTTTATTTCTTATTTTATTTCCTTTCAGAAGATTCCAGAACTGTTTACCACAGAACTAAATAAAACGGACTTCAATACAACCAAAAATTCTTTTAAACAAAATACAAGATGCATTATTTTTTATCTTAAATGGCAAGCCTTGTTTTGGCACAGCTCTAATTATATGTATAGTCAAATAATATACAAAGAACCCTGTATTTTAGATTGCATAATAGACAATATTATCCCAAATGTTATAAATCTCAGAAATATACTGCTAATTGACCAACAATGTGTTTCATTCTTTACTGACAATGCAAAGTTCTGTACAATTTGACATGTTTGAAATTTGTGCCTCCCAATGATACATGCAAGACTTAACTTAGTAGAAGCAGCAAATTTGATGTCAGTTCAAGAGGTGACTTATCACTATAATGTGGATTTCAGGTGGGAATTAGAAGCCTAAGGCATCAAGTTGTTAATTGTCTATAAACCCAGTCATCAGTGGCTAGTGATTGATTCATTAATTAAAATCAATTTAAATAGATTGGTAAGCTTTCTATAGCTGCTTATCTTATTAACAGGACCAAAGCAGTGTGGCCTTCAAATAGGTTTAGAGAAAATACAGCTAGCTTGAAGAAATGTTTCCTCACATTTACATAAATAGAGAAACTTTCTTTTTTTGTATATTTATTTTAAAACTTGCATTGAGTTTTCCTCAAACCACAGTTCTTTTAATCTTTGTATGAATGCTTGTCAGGAGCATTTTCTGCTTTTATCAGATATATAAATCTTAGAGGTGATTTTTAAAAACTTTTTTTTAAAGTTTAGATATCTTTGAATCATGAAACTTTTAATACTGTACTGCTTCTTCATTCATCACAGCCATGTGGTATAGCAGTGAGATTTACTGTAATCAGAGGTAGATGAGGTTTAAATGCATCTGTGGTAAAAAAAAATATTTAAACATAGACCAGCAAACTAAGGATAAGGTTTCTATTACAGGTAGTCCTCGATTACAACAATTCATTTAGTGACCCTTCAAAATTACAATGGCACTATAAAAAGTGAGTTATGATAAAAAGTGAATTATTACTGTTTTTCACACCTACGACCATTGCAGTATTCCCCATGTCATAAGTCAAGGACTATCTGTATTTGCTTTTCTACTAATACATATGTTTTCTGTGAGAATATTATTATAGCTCCTTCACAGTGCCCTTTCGGATATAGTGAAGGGGGCCACAGCTCTAACTGTTTCAAACCTATGGTTCAGTTACAGTACAGAACTGGCATAAAATAGCAATTTTGATAAATATAAACCCTTTAATGTTATTCCTTTCTGAAGAGATAAATTGTTATGCAGAGTGTTCAAGCAAAACTGAAATCTGAGATCAGAAGAAAAGGCAACCTAGTTACAAGTAGTTTACACCAATCCAGTTCACCAGATTAATAATGGTAGATCAATCATAGGATTCATAATGACAAGACCAGTCCTCTGAGTAACTGAAATTATGGAGAGCTAGTTTTGGACAGTTGAACGGTTCAAATTTTGGATGTTGTGTAGCTTACTGCTACAGGAACTGTACTCTGGATGAACCTGTAATGTTTAAATACAGTGATTATATAACTACCAAAAGGAAGGCAAGGATTTTTGAGAAAGAAGTAAAATAAGAGTAGTTTTGGTGACATCATTGATCTGTGCATGTGTGAAAACAGGCTCTCAAATTCACTATCATAAGAACTGTGAAGCCTCTTTAATATTTTACACCAAGGATGCTGAAGGCATCTTTAATATTTTTCACCAAGGATGCATTCATTTTTGTTACTCAGGAGTGAATTCCAGTGTCCAGAAAACACGTTGTTTCATCATGAAATGATCATTAATTAAGCTTGGTTCTTCATTTTTTTGTACATTGTTGAGGCTACAGGTAGTCCTTGATTTATTATCACAACTGGGACTGGAATTTCCATTGTAAGTTGCAGTTATAAGTGGAGTCAGACTCAATTTTATAATAATATGATAGTTTTAAAGTGAATTACAGGGTGAATAAAGTGAATCCAGATTCCCCCTAGGTGTTTTTGTCATTTTTCTGTTGCCTCCCTGCCCCAAAAGGTAGTAAATAGGGATCATGTGACTACAGGATGCTGTAACTGGTCATATATGCAAGTGGTTTCCAAGCATTCAATTTGTAATCATGGGACCAGAGGGTGATGCAACAGTTGTGAGTACAGGTCATCAGTCAATTTTTCTGAGATTGTAACTTTGAACTGTAGTTAAAGAAATGGTTGCAAATTGAAGATTACTTGTGTTGTAAGTGGGTATGCATCATTTAATTTTGTTGTGCTGTTAATGTAGGAATCCTTGAAATGGTGCCACCTGATGGAGACTTTGATGGCATACCATTTCAGAAATGGTGCCTGTCCTCTTCTCAGTGTTTGGTTGCTCTGATCCTGCTGTCCAGTAAAAGGTTTTAAAGATAGGTAGTCCTCGACTTACAACAGTTCATTTAGTTTGAACTTTTGAAGTTCAAAAAACATTTGAAGTTACAACAGCACAGAAAAAAAGTAATTTACGACAATTTTTCACATTTATAACTGTTGCAACATCCTCATAGTCACTTGGATGTTTTGCAGCTGGTTCATATTTATGATGGTTGCAGTGTTCTGGGGTCATGGGATCCCCTTTTGTAACTTTCTGACAAGCAAGTGGGGAAGCCAGATTCACTTAACCACCGTGTTACTAACTTAACAACTACAACGATTCACTTAATTGTGGGAAGAAAGGTTGTAAAATGGGCAAAATCCATTTAGTAAATATCTCAGAAATGGAAATTTTGGGCTCAATTGTGGTTATAAGTTGAGGACTACCTGTATTGCTTTCAAAAGTGCTGGAGACAATAGGAATAGGTTTCCATTGCAGTTGATTGAATAAGCAATACTGATACTGTTGACTTTTAGTTTTATTTGTTTTGGGGGGGTGGGTTGTACACTAAACAATTTCAGTTGGATGGCCATAAACATTCTATAAATGAATAAATAGTATTAAAAATTCTTAATTTAACTTCTGCAGTTATACTTCATACACTACAGAAAAGTTATCAGGAATTACTGTATTATCAAATGCATCTAGAGGACAATAGTCTAAAGACAATTACTGTAACACCCACTAAACTGTTTATGAACAGTGATGACAGAATCATGAATTCTGAGATTGTTTTTCATGGTTCTGGGATCTTATTTTAGGCCAGTTTCAAATTCTTGTCTTGTCAATTCTTGGCTGCTAGACTTGTTCCTCAGAAAGAACTGGACAGGCATTTCTTTCCTATCAGGCTTATAAAAAAGTATGTTAAGGGAGACATTCTACATGTATATCTGTACCACATCTTTTGAATGTTTATCTTTCTTCTGGGGTAAGAATTGCATAATTTGGAAAGTCCCTGTGAGGCATTTGCATCACATAATATGAATGAGGTTAGAAGGAGGTATATGCACCATGTGGTCACAAGGACAAGATTGGCAGTCAAGATAAGTCTCCTATTGTTGTTGCTCTCATGGTGGACGGAACAGATTAGAAATCTGAAAACTAATTAAATAAAATGGGACTTTATTCACAAAAGTCAGTTCAGATGCTTACCTCAGCTGGAGATCATGTTCCTGAGTTGCCAGTATACGATTGTCCATCCTTCTTGCCATATTCACAATGCAATTTATATTGAGACACAAAAAAACACAGCAGCTCAAATTATGCAAAACAAAAAAGTGTAGGTGCTTTTTACATTTCGTTATGCTCACTTCTGAATTTGGATATCATGTTCATGAATTTATTGCATTGCTCTCTTTACTAAACAGAGTCCTTACATCCAACTAAAACTTCCAGTGTTTTTATGTCAGATCTTTGTCCTGCACCATTCCATACAATACAATTCAGACAGAAAGAGTTTCAGTGAAGATTACAAGGACCCAGATTGTTGGGGGCATGTGCTATCTCTGTAAACTGCTTAGAAAGGACTGTAAAACATTGTGAAGCGGTGTAAAAGTCTAAATGCTATTGCTACAAACAAAAAGATTCTAGAAGTAAATGAAAAGATGCCTAAACTAACAGCAATTCAGAATAGGATAGTTATTTGGTACTATTTAAGTTGGGGAAGAACATTTGCTTACTTGGATCCTCCCCCTTTTTTATTTTTCTAATATCAAGGATTAATATGGGAGCATCTCTTTTTGGCCAAATTTCCTCTGGTAGGTAGATCAGGGTCTCCAAGGAGTGGAGCTTTGAGAACAGGAAGATTGCTCCTTGCAAATGTTGACTTCATGCTTCCCTTTGGGAGCTGAGCTGTATTATGAGACTACCCTAATCCTCAGGCTTTTAAAGACACCCCCACTCCCATTTGATACAATGAATGCTTTCAGTTTGATCTTGTATATGCTCTTTCAGAAATAAGCGTGCGTTTAGATTTCAGTCTTGGAATGAAGAGGAAAGAATTGCAGTCAACTTTAACTTAAAAACTTTCCAGTTTTTTTAAAAATGAAGATAAAATATCAGAAAGAAAATCTATTTTGGGCACCTGAAGACACCAACTCTTTGCATTTCTTCCTCCATCATAGTTAATGCAAAATCTGTTTAGTTTCATCATTAAAAAAATTACAATTCCTTTGTACTTTTATTAAGGTGCTTTTTGTGTGTCTATAGGGTAAAAAGGGAAAACACATGACAGAAAGAGAAAAAAATCCTTCTTCCCTGTTCATGGTTCAAGCCTCTGAAACAGTAAACTTACCCAAGGAATCATATTTAGGCAAGCAGAAGCAGGCATTGGTGTGAAGTTAAAGCAAGTAGTAACTTCAGCAGGTGCAGTTACAACATATAGAAATCTGAGACACTAATTACTTTTTTACATGGATTTTGAGAAAAACACTGGAAGTTGGCTCTAAAATTTAGATATTCCTTTCTTTTTGCTTGTCTTCTTAATGTAAATTCAACTTCTCCCCATTTGTCTAATCTGTTAAATCTGCTTTACAAAGTCTTAAGCAGATGGTGAGTTGACTCACAGACCTCAGATGTTCTGATGGAACTTGTAATCAATATTGGAGACTAACAGGACTATTACATGCTTTTGGAAATATTGAAAATTTCACTCACCCATACTGTGTAGTTAGCCAAAAGGCTGGACTGTTTCCCATCTTAATCCAAGTTAGTTAGGCTAAACAGGAAATGATTTCAACGGAAGACAATGCCTCTCCCCAGCACATAAAAAGGGCTTATTTCCCTCTATGAGAAATCATGGTCTAATTATATGCACAAAGCATCATGGAAGGTTGCTTCTGGGTCAAAAAATGCATTTTGAAATATGCTTGAATTCTGCCATTCAACTTGAAAGATTCAAAACTTGCTGCTTCCTCCAGTAAATGATGTAGTCTGTCACACTGTTCTTTAAGTGAGTTGCCCAAAAATTATTTTATTTCCTTCCTTCCTTTCCTATGCAAGTTACTTTTTATTTTATTTCAGAGCTGCAGTTAGGTTTAGAAATACAAAAGAGACAAAAACACATTGCTGACTATTTTATTTGTTTAGAAAAATCCTGTATACGACAATATGAAATGAATTAATCAACATTAATGGTTAATGCAATTCTTTTCCCCAGTGGATCTTCCAATCTTATATTGGTTATCCCTGAATAGGTTGATGTCTGGAAGGAATTCTGGGAAGAAAAGCTATTGCTCCTTTTACATAGGCGCCATGATTCAAACACAATAATGATTGTTTAGACCCACATATAAGCCACATTGCTCATGATGCATACACAGCTTCCTATTGAGTGACACCTAACTATTATAAAATACTGCTTGAAATTTGCCTTAGATCAAATATATTTCAGGTATCAACTTTTTGAGAATATCTTCTCTAGCTTTAAATTGTAAAAAAAACTCAGAGTTGGGGTTTGGATTTAAAAACTAATCTCCACTGCCAGTCTTTTTGAATGTGTTGAATATAGAAATAGCATGTTGCAAGGAACATGATAGTCAAATACATTTTCCAGGATTAGGCTTATGGATGCAAATAAACAATTATGTGATTCTTTTTATGAAAATAACCGTGGGAAATAAATGTTTCCCCCCCCCTCAACTGTCTCCTCCTGGAATGTAAACCACATCAAACCTAACCCTTTGAAGAAACTTTTGGAATTAAAACTTCACTCTCTGGGCATTTGTGGAGCAAGGACATGGCATTTTTGTTGCTGACCCATTCTGTGCTTTGAATCAGCCATCCCTGTTTTGTAATATGCCGGTCAGTTGCTCTCAATCAAAGCATTTCTTCAGCTACGCAAGGATTGAATGTAGCAATGTTTTGATCAAATGATGGTAGTTGAGGGAAGTTTTCAGAATTTGCGGCATTGTTAGTTCTCTGCACATAGATGCACAGAGTTATTGTTTGAAATCTTTTTGCAAACTAGCCCTGTATAGCAGGGGTCCCCAATCCCTGGTCCGTGGACTGTCCCTGGGTTGCACAAATAGGTAAAGTCCCATCTGTGGGATGTAGGCAGCATATAAAACAATGCTTCCTCCAGTCCGTGGAAAAACCCGTGTCCACAGAACTGGTCCCTGGTGGCCAAAAGGTTTGGGGTCACTGCTGTAGAGGATAGTCAACAGTCAAAAAAGCCGTTTTCATATAGACCTCATCCTGCCAGGTGCTTTCAGTGCTACATCCTCATTTGGAGAGGATTCTGCTTCTGAGATCCACATACCCTCTTGGTTGCAAGTTTCTAAAATCTATCTACTACTTTAATATCTGGTGATCTTTCTGTATTAGGAGTTCTGAAGGAAGAATATACTCTCTTTGTTTAACAATGGCAATCTGTTCCTTAAATCGGAAGCAAAACTATCACTGAGCAAACACGTAACTGAGAGAGAGAGAGAGAGAGAGAGAGAGAGAGAGAGAGATCACTGGTTGATTACATCTCATTTAGAAAAAGTTTTCTTATCCTGTGCCTGACCCATTTTCTCTTTTGTGTGCTCTGTCACAGGGCAGAGAGATTGCTTGAACAAGCTATCTTTTGCTGAGCTGCTTTTCTCCATAACTAAGCTCTTTCCTGGAAAGTGCTAACTGCAAGTTAAGCTCATCTCTGTGACCTTAATTAGTTGATTACAGCCCTCCCCACAGCTGGTGTTGCTACCTGAAACTGACCAGATTTCAGTCAGTTTCCCACTGAAGGCTTTTGTTATCAGGTGTGTGAAATTTGGTCATAAATGCATGCATTTTTTTAAAAAGTACCATTGTATCTGTGAGTGGTTGTTGAATGAAATAGCTGTTAAACAAGGAGTGACTGTAGATGTGTTTTAAGGTGATTTACTGAAGTCCAAGGTGATGCATTGCATCAGAATATTCAGGAACTCAGTGTAGTACTACACCATTTTCCTTCAGGAACCAGTTCACCTTGGCCTATAATTGCTTTTACAAACTGCTGTGTTTCTTTCAACTGACCAAGAAGGAAATGCAAAAATAAGGCACCTAACCTAGTCAGTGGTACATGCCTGTCCCCACTTTTAGCTCATCAGTTAAGGGGGGAAAAAAGAATGGCTTGCACAAAGACTAGGTGAAACAATTCCTCAGCTGCATTGAAAAAAAATTGGCCATAAGTACCCAGGAGAACTGAGGAGCTGGGAGGAAGAACTAAGCAAGAATTCCTGCTGGTGAAAAACAGTTTGCTTCAGGCTCTAGCTTTATCACTGCAAATCTTTCTCAAGTACAGCTATGTTGGAAGTTAATCAGAAATGGTATAAAAAGATAGAGCGAGATAGGACAACAATCCTGAATTCACACAAAATGTTTGACTAGCTGTAAGTTCCTGGAGAGTGATTTCAGGATTGGAGTATAACTGTACAATGTTCCTGTACAAATGCCTTCCATTCAGAAGGCTGGAATCTTGTATGAACATTTGTGCAATATTGGGAGGTAAAGAAGACGGAGAGAGAAGCCATCAAGACAAAAGGGGTAGCTCCAAGATGTACAAAACTACACAGTCTTTCCCCAAGTGAATTTGTTACTTTTCCAGACCCATTAATAAAGCGATTGTTTCCTGCGTACTGTAATGCAAAAGGGAGTAGGGTCATATGCATATAAATGCAGGTAATCCTTAACAACAGTTTGTCTAGGGATTGTTCAAAGTTATATCGTTGAAAAAAGTAACTTATGGCCATTTTTCATACTTAGGGAAGCATCCTCATGGTCATGTGATTTACATTCAGAGGCTTGATAGCTGGTTCATATTGATGATGGTTGCAGTGTCCTGGGGTCATGTGATCACCTTTTGCAATCTTCTGATCAGCAAAGTCAATGGGGAAGCCAGATTAATTTAACAACCATGTTATTAATTTATCAACTGCCACGATTCATTTAACAAGCATGGCAATAACAGATGTAAAATGGGGGCAAAACTCAACAAATTTCTCACTTCAGGACATAAATTCTGGGCTTAATTGTGGTCATAAGTCAAGGACTATCTGTCTACCAACAGTGTCATCTTGATTTCCTCCCCTCCAAAATCCGGTCCCCTTCAGTGTATCACCCACTCTTCTCCATTAATTTATTGATCTATCAAATTTGTTGGCCACCTATCTTACCACGTACTTTTCTTTGCACTTAACTGTAGTTTTAGTTCCCTGAAAGTTTGGAAGTAGCTCCTTGGATTCCTTGCTCTGTGTCAAGCTAGAAGTGCTGGAGACACATTCTTTTTGCACCTTTAAAAATAGCATGTTTGTACGACAGCTGTAAGACTTGGTCACTCAACTTGAAATAGTAATCTTAAGCAGAGGTATTACCAAGCCCTCAAATAAAAGCAGTGGGATGAAACTATTATTATCTATGCATGACCTCATTCTATGGCGTAAGAAATTTAGATTTAATTGTGCTAATCCATTTTGAATACTATGGAGCAAATTAATTCTTACTTTAATTTTCATGGCATATTCTAAGATGACGTGCTATTGTAATAAGCCAGCTGAGTCTAATATTTTGCTCCCATTTTACAGAGGAAAAACTAAGGCTAAGAATGACTAATTTGCTTGTAGCTTCAGAAGTGAGTGAGGTCAGGACAATGTTAGCACTTGTAGAATGAAAAAGGTGGCTGAGGAGAAATATAATCCTGGTAAGTTGAACTACAATTCCTATCATTCCAACATAGTCTGGTTAGTGATTCTGTCTGAAGTGAGAATGATAGGAGTTGTAGTTTAACTTATGTGAAGAAGTCTGCTTGAAATCTCCCAGTGTGTCAGAACCAGAGTCTTAGTTGAGATGTGGATTGGTTCTCTGACTTGCTCAGTGCCCACTGTCATTCAGTGGGCACTGAAAGTATTAATTATCGTGTACTATCCAATACTTGCAAATAGTGCTTAGGGTCATTCCCCCCCCCCCCC